>JZKD02S1679923.1:88833-100660 GCA_000966675.3 Picea glauca
CTTTCCACCACTCTAAGATCTATATAACTATGGATATCCCCTGAATCAATTAAAATAGTGAAGGGATGGTTATTGATCATACCTTCCACTTCAATCATGTGTGATTGAAATTCAACTTGCTTGTTGTCCATGGTTGCATAGATCCCGGGTATTCTACTATGATGCAGCCGCACCCGCAGGAACACCCGCTCTCATAGGATCTTCTCCTCTCTTCAGCCCGAAGAACACCAAGGTTCTTCGATTTCCCTATCGGGAAATCTGCACTCCACAGATTCTCTTTTGCGCAATCCCCCCTGTCTTTACTTATCGGAGGATCGGAACTCGCGGTTTCGCAAGTTCACTATCTATCACTAGGCTCTCAAATCCCCAAGACCTGATGGCCAGTCAAAGCTGACTTTATCTTCCCCTGTCGGGACTTCTTCTTTGTCGGGGTTTTCCTTATCGGGATATCGCAACTCGTGATGTCGAGCGCTATGATTTTCCGACTCCCGATACCCGATGCAATGAAACTCCGATGTATGCGTGAGCTATATTTTCACTCCTTGTCACTTCTATCGGGATTTTGGAATTCGCGGAATCATGAATCCTGATGTCGATGGATTCGGGACTTTCCATTTCCCAATCCCCGATATGATATGCCACCTATCTTCCACCAACCCTGTTGTGGCCCCACACAACTCTTCTGTTGGGATATCGCATTTTGCAATTCCAAATTGCTAGAGTTTCTTACCTTCGAAATCTCTGATGCTCCGAACTCCGACTCCTCTGAATCTCCTGACACGCGTCCCAAATGATGGACGGTTCTAGGCTTGTCGAGATATCACGGATCGCGATATCGCAATTCTTGTTGCAATCACTTGGAGCTTTCAACTCGCAAATCCTCGATACACAATATCACGTGTAGATCTGACGGTCCTCGTGACTCGGATCGATGGCTCTGCCCCTCCTGAGCTTTAACCTTCAGACGTTCTCGCCATAACCTCTTTGCACCTCTGCAAGGTCTAACGGCCCTCGGAACTTCGTGAAATCTCCTCAGAGGATTTCGACCGTCCGCTCTTCCTTTGATGATTCTGCAAAATGATTGCATTCCTCTCTACGAAACTCGTCTACTTTCTTGCAAGTCTGCGATGCTTCTTGCAAGCTTTCAAGGCACCAACTCCCTGTGCTTCCCTTGGTAAATAATCAAGGTTCTATACCTCCTGATCTTGTTCTCGACTCTCAAGTCCTTCAGAAAATCTCTTGCCTGCACTCCTTGCAGCAAACCTCCAACCCTCGTCTATGTGTTGAAGTTCTTCGACTCTGCGCACACCTGTAGCAACAGTCCTCTTTCTTTCTCAGTTTCACAACCCTGAACTTCCTTCATCCTGCACACTCCTTGCACGGCTTCTATGCCCCAATTGCACCCTCTGGATGAATGAGAACAAAAGCTATCTCTAAATGAACCCTTCTGTCAATGCACTCCTTGTGGAAAATTCGACTGCACTCCTTGCAGGAATCCTCTGGCTCAGTTAGAGAAACAATTGAAGCTCATTCCTTCTCCCTCTCAGACTTCAATTTATACATGAAATCTCATACATAGCATATAAAAGAAAATGTATAAATGGAAGCAGATATCAATTGAGAATAACATCAATACACAGAGAAACAACACAAACCCATGGATTTGAATCAAGCTTTCTTCTATTAATTCAAATGTTTGTACATGGGCGTTCTTCATACAGTTCTCTGCATGCTCTTTTGCTTCTGAATTGATAATTCTTTCCCCAACTAATGTTACGATGAGGGTGTCTATATCCATTTTCCCTCTGGGACTCTAAAGCTATCAAATCTAAAATTAAATTCCTATCTACCAGCATTAACTATTTTAAATGCTGACTATCTACCTAAGGACGAGAGCTTAAAGGCTCAAGGTCCATTTACAATATACAAAGGTTCCTCCTCTTAAATGACTCATTTAATATTTGCGCAACAATCCCAAAGCATTTTCAAAAATTTGTGCTAGCTTATCTAGCTGTCTTCCGCTTCCGCGCTAGCTCGCTTGATGAGTCGGTGATGCTCCTGCATCATACTCCTCGGCTTGAAAAATTTCATGGGCTCCTATCCATGAGCTCCTACATGGTCTGTCCATGATTTTGTATTTCTGCTTCAGTCTCCCAGCTGGCATCTTCCACTGGGTGACCCTTCCATTTGACCAGATACTCATAGTATTACTTTCGCCTGGTCTTCTTACCCACTCTCTTATCCAGTATGCATTCCATTTGCGGCTTTTCTGCAACTGGCAATTGTTTCATCCACTGGATCACTGGCTACTCAGCTCCAATATCTGCCTTCCCAACCCTGTATGGGTATAAATCTGCGACATTGAATATCGGAGATATCCCGATGCCATCCGACAACTCGATCTCATAAGCATTTTCCCCAAATTTTCTCAAGACCTTACATGGTCCGATTTTCTTCATTTTTAGCTTGTTGTATGTTCCTCTCGGGAACCTTTATTTTCTTAAATGTGTCAGAAATAGATCACCAACTTCAAACTGAAGTTGTCTCCGATGCTGATTTGCTCTGCGCTTGTATTCCTGATTTGCTTTCAGCAACCGCTCCTTCACCTGACTGTGAAATTCCTTCATCGCCTCAGCAAATTCCTCTGCACTAGCACTACTAGTAGCAGTCTGTTCTGAATCCCTCAGTTCAGAAACTCCTCTTAGTTGCATACCATATACAACCTAGAATGGACTCTTCCCTGTGCTCCTATTCACTGAGTCATTGTATGCAAACTCTGCATGTGGCAATATGTGGTCCCAACCGCTGTGGTGCTCTGTCACCAAGCTCCTCAGTAAGTCTCCTAGAATTTTGTTGACCACTTCTGTTTTCCCATCCGTCTGAGGATGATAAGCAAAACTAAATGCCAAATTAGTTCCCAGATTCTTCCATAAGGTCCTCCAAAAATTCCCTATGAATTTAATGTCTCTGTCCGAAACTATACTTTTCGACAATCCATGAAGTCGAATGACCTCTTTGAAAAACAGATTTGCGATGTGTGTCACATCACTGGTCTTATGGCATGGAATGAAGTGTGCCATCTTTGAAAACCTATCCACTACCACAAAGATTGAATCCACACGTCTTTTTTTCCTTGGCAACCCCAATACAAAATCCATGCTAATCGCCTCCCATGGCCTCTTTGGTATGGGAAATGGCTGATAAAAACCTGCATTATGCTTCCTTCCCTTCGAATGCTGGAAAATTCGACATCTGTCAATGAATCTCTTGACATATGTTGGCATCCCCGGCCAAAAGTATGATTCGCTCAGCTTCGCGAATGTCTTATCATGGGCAAAATGTCATGCTAATCCACCACTATGCTTCTCCTTTACCAAGTTCTCCTTCATGGAGCATTTTGGGATACATAGTTGATTGCCTCTTAACAACAATCCCTCCTGGATCATATAATCTATCCAAGGGCTTCTGTCTCTAATAAATTGATTCTCAGTTGCTTCATATTCCTCTCCAAAATATGCATCTCCTACGTACATGTCCCTGAGATAATCAAAACCCAAGGTTTTGACTCGAAATTCCTGCAGCAACAAACACTTCCTGCTCAAAGCATCAGCCACTTTGTTAGCAGTACCCGAAATATGCTTAATCACAAATGTGAAATTCTGCATATACTCTACCCATTTTGCATGTTTCTGATTCAACTTCTCCTGTTGAGTCCCAAACTGTAATGTGTGGTTATCACTGTACAATACAAATTCTTTCGGGATCAAGTAATGCCTCCACTTCTTCAACACCTGAATGATGGCATAAAATTATTTATCATACTTGGAGTATTTTAGTTATGCCTCATCCAATTTTTCACTGGAATATGCAATCAGTCTGTCCTCCTAACTCAAGACCGCTCCTATGGCAAACCCGCTTGCATCACATTTCACCCTAAATGTCTTCTGGAAATTCGGCAACACCAAAACTGGTTGTTTCATGATCTTCCGCTTCAACAGATTGAATCTCTTCTCATCCTCTACTGTCCAGTGAAAAGACTTATGGCACTTCTTCACTATATCCATCATTGCTGCACTAATTCCACTGAAATTCCTAATGAATTTCTGGTAGAAACTAGCTAAGCCATGAAAACTCCTCACCTCGAAAATATTTATCGGTGATGGCCAATTCTTGATCACTTCCACCTTATTTGGATCCATCTTCAATTCATTTGCGGATATAACAAAACCCAAGTAAATGAGTTATGTCTTCATAAATGAGGACTTCCTCATATTAATCAATAGCTTTTCCTGTTGTAGCTTCTTCATTACTATAGTCAAATGCTTCAAGTGCTCTGCCACTGATTTACTGTAAATCAGTATGTCATCCAATTACACAATGAAAAATTTCCTGATGAATTCCCTTAGGACTTCATTCATCAACCTCATAAAGGTACTTGGTGCATTCGTCAAACCAAATGGAATGACAAGCCATTCATACAAACCTTTGTTTGTCTTGAATGTTGTTTTCCACTCATCGCCTTCCCTCATGCTAATCTGGTGATATCCTCTTTTCAAATCAATCTTTGAAAAATATTTTTCCCCGCTCAGGAAATCCATCAGATCATCCATCCTCAGTAGTGGAAACCTATAACTGATGGTTATTTTGTTGATCACCCTCGAGTCGGTACACATCCTCCAGCCTCTGTATTTCTTCAGACTAAGCACTGTTGGAATAGCACACAGACTCAAGCTTTCCCTGACCAATCCTTTGTCCAACAAGTCCTGGACCTACTTCTTAACTTCTTCATTTTCTTGCGGCGTCAACCTATACGCGGCTTTATTCGGTAAACTAGCTCCTGGTATGAGATATATATGATGACTCACACTCCTCATCAATGGCAACGAATGAGGTAATTCGTCCACTACGATGTCAGCGAACTCTTCCAGTAGTTCCTGAATCTCATCTGGTAAATCATCCACTCTTGTGCTAGTCAAAACAATCCTCATTTTTCTGACCACAAAGAATTGTGGATCTTCTTTCTTCTTCACCTCCGTAAGAAGGTCCTTCTCACTCATGAGAAGTATGGTGTTGCTTACTTACGGCTTCACCTCCTTATCCTTTATTGGAAGCAACATATGGGTTCTCCCATTTTTCTCCAGAGTATATGTGTTCATTCTCCCGTCATGAATCACCTTTTTGTCATATTGCCATGGTCTACCCAGCAATAGATGACAAACATCCATAGGAATGACATCACACAAAATCTTATCATTATATCCTCTTATTTTGAATTCAACCAAGCATTGTTTAGTAACAGTTACCTGGTGTCCTTTCTGTAGCCACGAAACTCTGTATGGGCTTGAATGATCAGTCGTCTCCAGCTCCAGCTTCTCTACCATCTTCGTGGATACGAGATTATCCGTGCTACCACTGTCTACAATGACCTTGCACACCCTATCCTTGGTCTTGCAAGCTTTCTTGAAAAGTCTGCTCCTTTGGACTGAACTTTCCACCTCCTTCTCGGGTGTTAAAAGGACTTTACGCATCATGAGTGATCTTTCTCCTTCGTCATCTTCTGCCTCAACATCCCGCCCCTGTGCTTCAGTGATGTGAGCTTCTCCAATGTCCTTCTTTTTCTCTGGACACTCATAAGACTTGTGTCCATTCTTTCCACATGTGAAGCATGTGATTACTCCACCTCATCCTCTTCCTCTACCTCTGGTACGAGGAAAAGTGTTGTTGTCAGCATATCCTTCGCTCTGCTCTGTATGTTGCCCTCTCTATTCAACATATGGCCCTCGTTGTGAGGTCCCACCTCCTTCAACTTTACCCTGAGGTTTCTTCCATTCTTCCTTGGGATTTTGGAATTTGTCCTGGGCAACTGTCTTGCCTCTGGGTTGGCTTCTGCCTCGACCCTTCTGACTCTACTTACGGCTCAGCTTCTCCTCAGCTTTCAAATCCATCTGATAAGAATCCTCCACTGTTCAGATGGTTACCATGCTCAATTCATCCTGAATGTCATATCTCAGACCATTCAGATATCTAGCAACCTTCTCATCATCGCTCTCCCGATGACCTGCCCTGATGTTCAGTCGATAGAATTCCTCAGTGTATTTTTTCACCGTCATCATCTTCTGTCTCAGGTTCTGCATTCTCCTGAATGGAGTAATTTGGTAGTCTCTAGGGATGAACTTCGCCTTCATCTTTGCAATCATTCGATCCCAACTCTTGATCTTCTGCTTGCCCTTGCAGCGTCTGTCAGCTTGTAGCTCATCCCACCATAAGGCTTCATGTCCTTTCAGGTGCATGACAACATGCCTGACCTTCTTATCCTCTTCGATGTATTCATAGTCGAAGTAGGTGTCAAGAGCTCTGATCCAATCTAGAAGCTCTTCTGCATCCAGATTTCCCTCATAGACTGGAATGTCCATCTTCGCCTTTGCACCCATCCTTGCAATAGCCTTAATTAAACGTTCATTCACTGCATCCTCAGCTGCAACTTCCACGTCGTGTTCAGCTTCAACTTCACTATTAGAATCACTCAGATCCCCTGCACTAGCTGTGCGTCTTTGAGTTGTCTCCATATCCTCGAGTCTTTCTCGGAGATCACGCATCTGTCTCTCCAATTCTGGATTAGTTACCTGGCTGCCTCTTCTTCGCACCTCCCTATCCTCTGGGTCGGGTGACTTTCTTTCTCTCCTGGGTGGCATGGTGAATTTCCTTCTTCTCTGCTACAGAAAGCAAAGAGATATTCCCGCTTTGATACCACTCTGACGCAGCCGCACCCGTAGGCATGCCCACTCTCACAGGATCTTATCCTCTCTTCGGCCCGAAGAACACCAAGGTTCTTATATTTCCCTATCGGTAAATCTACACCCCACAGATTCTCTTCTGCGCGATCCCCCGTGTCTTTACTTATCGGAGGATCAGAACTCGCGGTTTCGCAAGTTCATTGTCTATCATTGGGCTCTCAAATCCCCAAGACCCGATGGCCAGTCAACGCTGACTTTATCTTCCCATATCGAGACTTCTACTTTGTTGGGGTTTTCCTTATCGGGATATCGCTACTCATGATGTCGAGCGCTATGATTTTCCGACTCCCGATACCCGATGCAATGAAACTCCAATGTACGCGTGAGTTGTCTTTTCACTCCTTGTCACTTCTATCGGGATTTCAGAATTCGTGGAATCGTGAATCCTGATGTCGATAGATTCGGGACTTTCCATTTCCCGATCCCCGATATGATACGCCACCTGTCTTCCACCAACCCTATTGTGGCCCCACAAAACTCTTCTATTGGGATATCGCGTTTTGCGATTCCAAATTGCCAGAGCTTCTTACCTTCGAAATCTCCGATGATCCGAACTCTGACTCCTCTAAATCTCCTGACATGCGTCCCAAATGATGGACGGTTCTAGGCTCATCGGGATATCGTGGATCGCGATATCGCAATTCTCATTGCAATCACTTGGAGCTTCGACTCGTGAATCCCCGATACACGATATCACATGTAGATCTGACGGTCCTTGTGACTCGGATCGATGGCTCTGCCCCTCCTGAGCTTTAAACTTCAGACGTTCTTGCCATAACTTCCTTGTACCTCTGCAATATCTAACGGCCCTCAGAACTTCATGAAATCTCCTCAGAGGATTTCGACTATCCGCTCTTCCTTTGATGATTCTGCGAAACGATTGCATTCCTCTCTACGAAACTCGTCCGCTTGCTCGCAAGTCTGCGACACTTCTTGCAAGCTTTCAAGGCACCAACTCCATGTGATTCCCTTGGTAATTAATCAAGGTTCTATACCTCCTGAGCTTGTTCTCGACTCTCAATCCCTTCAGGAAATATCTTTCCCACACTCCTTGTGGCAAACCTCCAACCCTCGTCTAAGTGTTGAAGTTCTTCGACTCTGCGCACACCTACAGCAGCAGTCCTCCTCTTTCTTTCTCAGGTTCACAACCCTAAACTTCCTTCAGCCTGCACACTCCTTGCATGGATTTTGTGCCCCAACTGCACCCTCTGGATGAATGAGAACAAAAGCTATCTCTAAATGAACCCTTCTGTCAACGCACTCCTTGCGGACAATTCGACTGCACTCCTTGCAGGAATCCTCTGGCTCAGATAGAGAAATAATTGAAGCTCATTCCTTCTCCCTCTCAGACTTCAATTTATACATGAAATCTCATACACAGCATATAAAAGCAAATGTATAACTGGAAGAAGATATCAATTGAGCATAACATCAATACACAGAAAAACAACACCAACCCATGGATTTGAATCAAGCTTTCTTCTACTAATTCAAATGTCTATACATGGGCGTTCTTCATACAGTTCTCTGCATGCTCTTCTGCTTCTGAATTGATAATTCTTTCCCTGACTAATGTTACAATGAGGGTGTCTATATTCGTTTTCCCTCTTGGACTCTAAAGCTATCAAATCTAAAATTAAATTCCTATCTACCAGCATTAACTATTTTAAATGTCGACTATCTACCTAAGGACGAGAGCTTAAAGGCTCAAGGTCCATTTACAATATACAAAGGTGCCTCCTCTTAAATGACTCATTTAAGATTTGCGCAACAGCCCCAAAGTGTTTTCAAAAATTTGTGCTAGCTTATCCAGCTGTCTTCCGCTTCCGCGCTAGCTTGCTTGATGAGTCGGTGATGCTCCTGCATCATACTACCCATGTCCTCCATTTTTTTAGCTTGCTGAACATTATGGACAGCTCTCACTTTTCCATTTTTGTGGGGACAATATTTGTACTTATGGCTTCCTTGAGAGCCCCAACACTGAATGGGTTTCTTCCTTAGCCTTTGTCCCCCTACATCAGCCATTATCATCTCTCTAAACAATGGTTGTCCTTGAGGACTATTTCCAAAAAAGGGAGGTGTGTTTCCCTTCTTCCTCTACTATTTTTTGAAATTCTTCTGGTCATTTCAATCCTTCCGAAAAGTAGGATTTTCTCTTTGTTGTTCATATAATCATTTCTCTCTTCTTATCGTTTCTTCCATAGTCTTAGGGTCATCATATTAAATCCTATCCCCAATGGATGGTGGTAGTCCACTCAGATAGCTTTGAATCTTGACGGTCTCATCTTTGATCAATGGAACATACTTCATCAATTCCAAAAATCTTCATTCATATTCATCAATGGTCATGCTACCAAGCTTGAGTTCAAAGAGCTCTTTAATATTTTATGTCGTAGTATCTTTCAGTCAAGTATTTCTTCTTGAAATACCACTTGAATTCTTTCCAAGTGATATCTTTCTCTCTAACGTGTTGCACCTCCATAATTTGATCCCACCACATGGATGTTTTTCCTTTCAGTTGATATGTCGCACTTATTCTTTCTGCATGAGAGGAATAATTATGTAGTTGGAGGTATTTCCTCATACCAAGAAACCATGTCTCAGCATCTTCCTCCTTCTTATGTTCTCCATCAAACATATGGGGCTTAATCTTGTTCATTTCTCCCTTCAATTTATCCACTCCAGATCTCCTATGTTTTCTGGTAGGAGATGGGCTTGAAATTTTGCATGCCTCCTTATTGGAATGTTTCAGGGAGTGACAATGATGCCTACTAGTGCTTCTCAATATTCTTTTCTTCTCAAGGGTCTTGCGACTCCCTATTTTTATTAAGTCACTCTCCTTATCCAACTTCTTTTCGATTATTTCTAGACTCTGCATCAACTTTAAGTTGAATTCACCCTGTTGTTCCTTAGCTTTCATGAGATTTTTGTTATCCGCATGGTGATTCTGGGCATCTTTCTACAATCATTCAATGATTTTCATCATATTCCCTTCCTTATCTATCTCTTCTCCATGTCCATTGGAGTTTGATCCTTCAACTCCCAAATGGAAATCCATTCCTTTTGCTTCATCCTTGGAACTGGAAGCAGTCTGTGCCTCTTCCATTTCTTTTGCACTCAGTGGCAATTTTATTTGGTTCTGGCACTTGTTAAACTTTTGCAAACACAATGTGCATAAAACCAGAATTTGTCAGACCATTATTCCTTAACAAATCTCACAGCATTCATAAACAAATATGATTCAAGAAAACATTCAGTTTTCATTCTCTGTGATTCTCGTTCAATCAAGAATCCCCGCAGATTTCTTCTTTCAGAGCTCTTCTCTGCTAATTTTTCAGGCACGAGCCCCTTTCTCTCAGTCCCCAACCCAGGTGACCATGGGTCATGACCAAGCGCTATATCAATAAGCACTTACTCGGGCCTTCAGCTTCAAAATATTTCCAAGCATAACACAACAGTCACTTGGAGTTCTGAGTTACCAAACTCACGCAGTAGGGTGGATCAATGGTCCTCATCTACCCAGCATCCAACAACTGACACTCACTGTGGAACCTCAGGTGTCTGATTTCTGGTACTTTGGGACTTTAGAATATTTCACATCCACACACTCTGAACCATTAATCTTCGAATACTCACATGTCACCCTAGGTGACAATGAGTTCCGGTACTTTGGGACTTTAGAAGATTTCACATCCACACACTCTGAACCATTAATCTTCGAATACTCCCATGTCACCCTAGGTGACGTTATTACATTACATCACTTAACATTTTCCCAATTGCAGGGGCATGCAATGGGTGTTTGGAGTAACTCGCCTTTCATCCCCCAATTCTTTTGAAGCTAACACATAACCCCTTGGTGAAACCGTGGTTTGGATTGCAGGACCTCCTTGGAGAATTAGCTTCCATGCAACTTGGGTCCCCACAATGCCTTCTGGCCATTTATCTTGATGTATAATGATCAACGCCACTATGGGTCCTCTGACCTTTAACTATGTTACGTAACCTCGAGCCCCACTAACCCTACTCACATAGGATGCCACATGGTGGAATACTAGCGACTGATACGTGGCCCATTCAGATGGGTGACACACATCACGTTCCAAATGCCATTTCAATATTCCTTGGGTTCTAAACCCACTGACATGTGGCACACATCCCATGTTTCCATGTCACCTATAGGTGATGTCATCATGAATCACCACTTTAATTCTTCAGGCTTTGGAAGTTTCAACTCCTCTATGCTCTCTTTTTCTCGAAGCATTTTTCCCCAGATTTCACGATCTATCGACACGTGTCCTCCTTCATGATCAACGACTATGAATGAATTCAACACTTTGGTCTTCGAGAGTTTCAAACTCACAGCACTTTCCTCCTCTCGAAGTACTTCCACTTGAAGTACATGATCTCTTGACGTGTGTCCTTCACAACGGACGGTTGCGATCTACTTCAGCCTTCAGGACTTCGGGAGTTTGTCACACTCCACACTTGAAATCCTCTGAAGTGACTTTCATTTTCCTTCCTGGACACAGATATAATGGTCAGGCTCTTTTCCTACGATATACAGTGTATATCTCCTTCAGAAGTTTGTACCTCAACGCATTCCACTTCTCCCGATTGTCGAACTTTGAAAGGCTTCCAAGATAACCTTCCTGCACCTTCTCTGGATCTAACGGTCATAAAGGTTTTTTTTTTTTCCTCTCTTTCCGAATAGATCCTACAGCTCCAACACCCCAAGTGTTGAGCGCTCTCTCTTTCTATTCAAATACCACGCCAGCTGCGGTTTTATTCTACCGCTACTCCTCTTGAGCTTTGTAACATGACCAAGTAACCCCTTGGCACTCAAAAACATTTTAAGGTTCTAAATTGGTTCCTCCGAACACCATTTCCACTCGAAACCTTGGGTCCAAATACCACTTATCCAGCCCATCCAGGCTCAGCATTGAAACCATGGGCTTTGATACCATTTTGTAACGTGCTCAGCCATCAACTCCACTATCGGGCAATGGTACTACGCAGAACATTCCCATACA
>JZKD02S1679923.1:105118-118885 GCA_000966675.3 Picea glauca
TTATATTGGTGTATGTATTTGGTATATGGTTGAGGTACATGTTGGGTACATGGTTGAGACAAGTAGTTGATGAGTTGGCACATACATGAGGTGTATAGCTGATGAGTTGGCACATACATGAGGTGTATAGTTGATGATGTTTGTACATATTGATGATTCAAGGTTGATGCATGCTACATGTTGGTTCAGGTTATTGGTATAGGTTGTTTGGTGTAGGTTGATTGGTACAGGTTGTTACACGTTATTGGTACAAGTTGACAGTCACAGTTGATAGTGGAAGTGGTTGATTCAGTGGCAGTGACAAGTTGTCTACATTTGGCATTTATATTTTAGGGTAGTTGGATGGGGAAAGGAAAGGTGGTTGTAGCCACCTTTCGATTGTAGCTGGAGAACTTAGGGGGTTGTAGCCTCCTTCTGGTTGTAGCCAGAGAATTAGGGAGTTGGAGCTTCCCTTAGGTTGTAGCCTGAGAAAGTAGGGGGTTGGAGCCTCCTTCTAGTTGCAGCTGGAAAACAAAGGAATATGGTGTTTCCAATGAATGTGATTCTTCAAGACATATAAGAAAAAATGTTTTGTGGTTTTCTCCCGCTTTGGGTTTCCACGTAAAAACACTAATGTATTGTGTATGAGTATGATTGTTAATTTGTTCATTGTTTATTTACTTTGCAATTATTGGATGATAATGCTACATTGATATAGCACTTGCATTATATGGTTGAAAATGATTAAATTTCTCTATTACTGATTGAATATCTATTTTGTGAAAGGTTATTTGGGCGGGTATTATTGATAGAGAAAAGTGCGGCAGAAAAAGTGCGATAGAAAAATGGCTGCAAAAAAATGGTAGCAGAAAAAGTGCGGCAGAAAAATCGCAGCATAAAAAGTGCGGCAAAAAAGGTGTGGCAAAAAAATCACGGCAGAAATCGCAACAGAAAAAGTGTGGAAAAACAGTCAAGGTACAGAAAGTGTGGCAGAAACATCACTGTAGAAACATGGTTGGGATCTATTTATGAGTGATATGGCACATCTTGTTTGAGGTATGTTTAGTTTTCTAGGGTTTATCTCTTGAGATGGTATTGGATGTTCACTATTGTTGCATATATCAAATTTGTTGAGGGATACAGTTGGTATTTTGTTGTTTGTATTTGGCATATGGGTATTGGTCTTTTGGTTGTGATGTGTTGTTGAAGTTGTTGGTTTAGCTTGAGGCTACATAAAAGTAAGGTCCTAGCACATGGTTTGATGTGGTATTTGATTTATGGATAGAGTGATGAATTGTTAGATAACTTTTGATGGTTATATTGGTGTATGTCTTTGGTATATGGTTGAGGTACATGTTGGGTACATGGTTGAGACAAGTAGTTGATGAGTTGGCACATACATGAGGTGTATAGTTGATGAGTTGGAACATACATGAGGTGTATAGTTGATGATGTTGGTACATCTTGATGATTCAAGGTTGATGCATGGTACATGTTGGTTCAGGTTATTGGTACAGGTTGTTTGGTGGAGGTTGATTGGTACAGGTTGTTACAGGTTATTGGTACAAGTTGATAGTCATGGTTGATAGTGGTAGTGGTTGATTCAATGATAGTGACGAGTTGTATACATTTGGCCTTTATATTTTAGGGTGGTTGGATGGGGAAAGGAAAGGTGGTTGTAGCCACCTTTCGATTGTAGCCGGAGAACTTAGAGGGTTGTATCCTCCTTCTGGTTGTATCCAGATAATTGGGGAGTTGGAGCTTCCCTCAAGTTGTAGCCTGAGAAACTAGGGGGTTGGAGCCTCCTTCTAGTTGCAGTTGAAAAACAAAGGAATATGGTTCTTCCAATGAATGTAATTCTTCAAGACATATAAGAAAAAGTGTTTCGTGGTTTTCTCCCTCTTTGGGTTTCCACGTAAAAACACCGGTGTATTGTGTATGTGTATGATTGTTAATTTGTTTATTGTTTATTTACTCTACAATTATTGGATTATAATGCTACACTGATATAACACTTGCATTATATGGTTGAAAATGATTAAATTTCTCTATTACTGATTGAATATCTATTTTGTGAAAGGTTATTTGGGCAGGTATTATTGATAGAGAAAAGTGTGGCAGGAAAAGTGCGATAGAAAAATGGGGACAAAAAAATGGCAGTAGAAGAAGTGCGGAAAAAAAATCACGGCATAGAAAGTGCGGAAAAAAAGGTGTGGCAAAAAATTCACGGCAGAAAAATCGCAGTAGAAAAAGTGCGGAAAAAAAGTCACGACACAAAAAGTGTGTCAGAAACATCGCTGCAGCAACATGGTTGGGATCTATTTATGATTGATATGGCACATCTTGTTTGAGGTATGTTTAGTTTTCTAGGGTTTAGCTCTTGAGATGGTATTGAATGTTCACTATTGTTGCATATATCAGATTTGTTGAGGGATACAGTTGGTATTTTGCTATTGGTATTTGGCATATGGGTATTGGTCTTTTGGTTGTGATGTGTTTTTGAAGTTGTTGGTTTAGCTTGAAGCTACATAAAAGTGAGGTCATGGCATGTGGTTTGATGTAATGGTTTATGGTATTTGGTTTATGGATAGAATGATGAATTGTTAGATAACTTTTGATGGTTATATTGGTGTATGTCTTTGGTATATGGTTGAGGTACATGTTGGGTACATGGTTGAGACAAGTAGTTGATGAGTTGGCACATACATGAGGTTTATAGTTGATGAGTTGGAACATACATGAGGTGTATAGTTTATGATGTTGGTACATATTGATGATTCAGGGTTGATGCATGGTACATGTTGGTTCAGGTTATTGGTACAGGTTGTTTAGTGCAGGTTGATTGGTACAGGTTGTTACAGGTTATTGGCACAAGTTGACAGTCACGGTTGATAGTGGCAGTGGTTGATTCAGTGACAGTGACAAGTTGTCTATATTTGGCATTTATATTTTAGGGTGGTTGGATGGGGAAAGGAAAGGTGGTTGTAACCACCTTTTGGTTGTAGCCAGAGAACTTAGGCGGTTGTATCCTCCTTCTGGTTGTAGCAAGAGAATTGGGGAGTTGGAGCTTCCCTCAGGTTGTAGCCTGAGAAACTAGGGGGTTGGAGTCTCCTTCTAGTTGTAGCTAGAAAACAAAGGAATATGGTGCTTCCAATGAATGTAATTATTCAATACATATAAGAAAAAATGTTTCGTGGTTTTCTCCCTCTTTGGGTTTCCACGTAAAAACACTGGTGTATTGTGTATGTGTATGATTGTTAATTTGTTCATTGTTTATTTACTCTGCAATTATTGGATGATAATGCTACATTGATATAACACTTGCATTATATGGTTGAAAATGATTAAATTTCTTTATTATTGATTCACCCCCCCCCCAAATCTCAGTAATCCCACAACGATGAATCTCAAAGAAATTATAGCAAAAGTACAACTCGAACTACATGCAATAGAGCATCTAATAAAGATGAGTTATGACACATATATTTCACATGAACATACAGAATAAACCATACAATATCAAGTATAAGACATGAAATCAAAGACTGAGAAATCACATGCATAAAATATCACAATCACATGTATCTCTATGGTCAAAACTCAAGGACTTCTGATCCAACAATTTTTTATTAACAACAGAGAAAAATTACAATATGTTCAATAATATTTCCTTACAAACTTGCCAACCCTTTAGTTCTCATTGCTACCTGAATATATACTAAAACATATGTCTATAGTATCAAATTCGGATTCAACTATGATTCTACAATAGTGCTAACAGTTTCACATAATCAACATGAGATCTTTAACGAACTGCTAAAAACAAGGAGTCGACTTGGACTCATTTAATTTAACTACAACGACTTTGATATGACAATAAATGAAACCCAAAATTGTGATTTCCACTATTGATGTATGTTGGAGATGAGTTGGCACATTTGTCGAATCATTCAAGTTGAGTTGGAGGTGTTTCGGTCATTCTGTCACTGTTTTGCAACAAGTCTGTTGTGAAATCAACACCTACAAGAAAAATGCAACAGAGTTTGTGTAGCAATCAAGTGGTCTTTCATTTCATGTTTTCTTTCGATCATATGAAGGTGATGTGTTTTATTATAGTTATTTTTAGTACTTCTTTAAATCTCCCTTTACTTCCCAAATCATCAAAACCATGAGTAGTAGTGTCTCTTTGATAAAATAATGTGCTTATGTGTATGACCTTTTGCAAAAAGGAGTCAAAATGGAAAAATGAAAAAAATGTGTCAAAAACAAAATCTCATTGGTTCAAGTCTCTACTGCTTCAGTTTCCAATTCAAGCTTGTCCTTCTTTCCAATCTCCATCTGCTACAAGCTTTTCTTTAGGGTATTTTTCTCCTTCCTCAGGATGAGGTAATGTTGATAAAAACTCTTCAACTGTCTGTGTAATGGCAAGTTTCTTCTCGCCATTGATGTATCTTTGTTCATTGGAGTTCCATAGACTCTTAGGTGTTCTACAAACTTCATTTTGAATTCCCTATCTCCCTCCCTAAGTTTAAATATCACATTTTTTGCTTCCCTGAGTTGTTTATTTAGACTCTTGAAAGTGTGTTTTGCTTCATCATATTTCTTTTTTACTGGTTGATTCCTAAGCCTAGTGTGCCTTTAACAAGATCCTCAAATAGGAAGTTGCAACATCAAGAAGAAATCCCAACACATAATCTACTTCTTTCCCTTTACTCCTTTTTTTGGAGCCAGTTGGATTTGATAGTGCCGACCTTTCTCCTATCACATAGGTATCTTTCCTGAAATCTTTTTCTAGAGATTTCTTCTTCAATTCTCTATTTTCAAGTTACCACTGTGCTATGACAAGGTGAGACTTCTTCAGTTGTTCTTCCAACTCAATAATTGAAGTGTGTTTGTCATCTGATAGGGTTGATTGTATGAAGGTTTCTGGAGTCTCACTAATTTCCTGTGATGTATGTATAACATAAATTCTCTTTGTTGTAGACTTGGTGAGTTGTTTTCTAGGATCTTCGGTCACTTTTGGAGAGAATTGGAATTTCTTCCCTTTCTTTTAATCCTGCTGACTTGATACATGCTCTTCAGTCACTTTTTCCGTTTTCTCAATAGAACTCTCAGGGATTGATGTTGCAGTTATTTTTACTAATGAGGGTGCATTTCTCAAAATTTGTGTGCTTTCAAGGGAATCTACTATTGTTCTTGATGAATTTATAAAAGACGCCCAGTATCGATTTTTTTTTCTGAGTTCATCTAATAATAAAAGTTTGATCAAATAAAATAGAAGAGGCTAGCATCTCCTTGATCCTTCCTTAGTTGTTCTCTTCCATCTATCCTTCCTAGACTTATGAAAAAATAATATGGTAGATTCAAAGGCTTCTTATTAGTGAAGTGAATTAATAGCCTGATATGGTATTGGTAAACCCTATTAAATCTCCCTTCACATGTAAAAATCCTCTGGATAACCCTCAACAAATCACTATGACTGTCCAATAAAAATTATTTGGGCATGGTAGCTCTGAATTTAGTATTTCTAACTCCAGGCTTAAGAAAATCATGATGGTAATACAAATTTAACTGCATACCTTTGAACCATTGTTCTCCATGAGCAGGGATTTATGTTGCAACAACGATGTTATCTTCAGAAACCTGCAACTGGAAGTCTCCCAACTTAGCCTTAGCGCCATCAAAATTCTTTGCAAACTCCCTCACCACCTGTTTGTTGTACCCCTAAAGTTTTTCACAAAACTTGATGCAACCCACTTATTCAAAGGATGCTCTGATTGTTGGGTCTGTGTTTACCAAATTTAAACCATGTGGCTCAAACCTCATGATATCATCACCCTTTGCATTCTTTCTCCTATGTTCTGGAGTTTTCATGATGTTGGTATGTGTCAACTGTGTGTGGACTGTAACCATGTGCAGTGATGATTAGAACAGGTGCACAACAATAGATTGCAATTTTCAACTCGTTGTATCAAGTTAACCCTTCAAATTTTGATACTCGCAATCATGTGCATAGCAAATGAGATCAACAACCTCTATGCAACAAATGAAAATAGTAACCTGTGCGTAGTACGTAGCAACGAACAGAACAAGGAATTGTGCATAGAAAATGAGAGTAGCATCTTCTGTGCAGCAACAAACAACAAAAGGAATATCTACATAGCAATGAACAACAGTATCCTCTGTGCAACAACGAACAACAATGTCCTCTGCGTAGCAAACTTGGTCGGGAGGTTTTGAAATTGTGGATGAAGATAAAAAATTTCTTGATGCTTTGTTTACCTTGAGAGAGGATAAATTTGAAATATAACTTTAGTTAAATAATGAATCTTGCCATCATACCTCGTCGTACCTCCATACATAGAATTAGGAAGTGGTACAACAATTTGTGTTGCACAATGGTTTTCTTGATGATGCCACATGTCCTTAATAGATTTGATTTCAAGAAATCATTATAACTTTGACAAGACTGACTCTGATTGTCTTGAAATGAAATCATGAACCTTTAAAATGACCCTTTAGTGACATGAAAACCCACATCTTGGCACAAAAAATCATAAGTTACATGGTTAGAAAATAAAACCCTTCCCATGACACACAAACCTATGACTCATGATTTAAAAGAAAATCATACAATGTTCTTATTTAACCCAAGACATGACTTTATCCTATAGTTTTATTCAAAACCTAACAACCTATTTATAGGACACTAACAGAAAGCATAATCATTATTCATACATATGTTCCAATTGTAAGAAATCTACAAGATTAAAGAATCACTATGGATTGATCGGTTCTTGGGAATGGACATTGACAACGAAGAAGATATATTGGTCATAATCAAGAATTCATTATCGAGTATTGACACATATTTTAGTATAAAAATTTCTAGACTTATTCTCGATATGGGACTCTAAACGCTGACAAAACGAAGGTTATGGTAATCAAATCCAAAAACATCACCTATGACATTTTCGTATATGAAAACAATAGCTTGGAGGAAGTCCATTCATACAAATATATTGGAATTTGTATTCATCACAAGCTTATTTAGAACTATAGTGTTGATAAAAATATAAATGGAGGATGGAAAGTGATCCAGGTGGATATTGGTGGCCACCTACTTGTTCCAAATTCCAACTTGCTCATATTGTCAGTTTTCAATTCAATACATTTCTCTGCAATGGGAAAAATTCATTGTAATTGTGGGTGTTTCACTTCCGGGGATTTCTCAAATCCCTACACAATATCCAAGTGGATATTAGTGGCTTCCCACCTATTCCAACTGGCTCATTTTAGAATTTTTCACATCAGTACATCATTTTATACTTCTAGGGTTGTTTTGGGGCCCTAAAAATGTTTTCTTGGATTTCCACAGTAAAAATGTAGATGGAGACAATTTTTTTTACATCACAATGCATAGTTCTTGAAAATACCTTTCCAACAGGCTATTAAAAACCTAAAACAGAGATCGTATGCAAACATTACGACCCCAGGAAGTTGATGTACTAATTTACCCCAACGGGGCCACATGACTTTTGGTCCTTCATATCCTAGGGTTAGGTTTTTGGATGTCTAGGGTTTGGGAATTCATGTTTATCATAAAAATGTCTTAATAGTCTCATTGTACTCATATTCTTGAGAATGAGTATAGCCTTCACATATCTTCTCATAGATAAAGATGACATCGTTCTAGCAAGTCTTGCACTCTATATTTTTACAGTCTTTGTACATTTCTTTCATTAATAGAAATCATGTATTATTGTATTTTTCTGTTTCTAGAAATTTTTATGTGTATTTCATTGCAATATCTCTACTTTCATTTCTTTCCAAAAATAATATAGATCAGTGGTATCAGAGTTGGCTACTCTTGATCATTTTTCAGTGCATGTCCCCGATGAGGTTTGAGTATAGCAAGTTGGGTCTCGAGCTTATATCTCTTGAGAACAATCACTCTCACAAGCCCAAGAAACCCTCTATGGTGGCAGAAAATAAAAATAGTGGAGTAGAAGATTCTATTAACATGTTGCTTGAGCAAGCTCTTGCGTGACAGAGGGACGAAATGATGGAAAATTTTTCCCACATCCTTTAATTCCTACTGATAGAAATAGGTGCATATTCATCAAGTGCCCACTTTGGAGGAACCTTTCCCTTCAAGGTACAGGTTAATTTTGATATTTCCATATTTGAAGGTCAAATAGATGCATATGCATTAGAAAAATGGTTAAATCTGCTAGAAGGTTATTTCTCCGTTCACAATTTATCCGATAGGGAAAATATCACCTTCGCACTCCTCAAGGCTCTCCCCCATGTCAAACATTGATGGAAAACCTACTGGAATTAAAAATCCACAAAGGAATTTGGAATATATGGGGACGATCTTTTTTTTGGATGCAGTCAAGGAAAAATACTACCCTATTGATAACTATGAAGGCCAGTGCATGAGATGGACCACACTACAGCAAGAGAAGAGCCAAACAATGTCAAAGGTCAAAAATACTTTCCATACCTTGAGCATCAAATTGGGTATCAAAGACTCTGAGAGACATATGGTTCTTAAATACCATGGGGCTTTACATAGGTACTTCCAAATCGGAATGGATCTTCTAAACATATCATCATTGGGAGTTTCCTATCGATATGGTGTCAAAATCGAGGAGAAATTTAGGCACCATAACAAATGGGAGTTCGAGTCTACAAATACACTACAACCAAATCATGGTAAATATGGCCCTAACCAACAACCTCCTGAGAACCAGTGCAAGACACAAGAAAATAAGGGTAAATGAAAGACGAAGAATGGCACTCAGAAGTGGTGCAACTTACACAAAATCTCATGGCACAACATCGATTAATTTCGCTTGAAATAGTTATTGGTGGTCGAGGTCAAAGACAAGGAGACGAACCCCAATTCCGAATCCGATCCAGAAAATATTGAAAACAGACATATCATCGATGCAGAATCCACTTCTATTGTCATGACCGCAACAATTCAACCAAAAGAACCAATATATCCTGAAGAGGAGGAGCGCTTCTTCCATTCACAAATGTGGGTGAAGGGGACCCCATTCCTTTTCACTATTGATAGCAGCAGTCAAAATAACCTCATCTCAGCTGAGGTTGTCCAATAGTTTGGGTTGTTGACAACACCACACTCGCAGCCATACAACATCAGGTGGCTTCACTAGGGACGAGATCTTTGTGTCAGCCAGTAGTGTCGCATGTCCTATGGCATCCAGCCCTTCAAAGATGAGGTAGTGTGTGATGTTTCCCCTCTTGATGTCTGTGATGTTGTTTTTGGCCAACCATATATGTGGAAATATCATGTTGTTTATGAGTCTCGACCTCATAATGTCAGTATTACTCTTGGGGATCAACTCTATAGAATACCAGAGGTGGTTCCGACTACTTTTCCACCAAAACAGTGCCACAAGGTAATCTCTCATACTACAAAATTCATCCTCTTCATAGTTTGTTCAAAGGATGCACATAAGACCACTGCAACCACAGTAGCCTCAACACCTTCTATCCAGTAGAAGCATATTGCAAAAGAGAAAGAATATTTTTCTTCTTCACCTATGATGGTGCCTACACAATGCCCAATCAAGCCGAGAGACAATAGGTTGGTGGAATAGATTCAACCCCTTCAACAACAGGTTCGTGACAACCTTCCATAGACCAATCCACGCAACTTCTCCAACAAGGCATGCAATTAACCAAGATTCAAATTCAGAAAACACTTTCCCCTCTTCCCCAGACACTCAACGCAATGGAGACCATTTATTCCTAATGGGGGAGGACTGATCTAGGTGGATATTGGTGGCCACCCACCTGTTCCAAATTCCAACTAACTCATCTACCCACTTGCTCCAAATTCCAACTGACTCATCTTCAAAGTTTTTAGCTCAACACGTTTATTTGTAATTGTGGGTTTTTCACTTTTATGGTTGTCCTAAAGGCATACACAACATCCAGGTGGATATTGGTGGCCGCCCACCTATTCCAAGTGGATTATTTTAGACGTTTTCATATCAATACATCTTTCTGTACTTCTGGGGCCATTTTAGGGATCTAAACAATGTTTTATTGACTTTTGATAGTCAAACTATATATGAAGTCTAATTTGATAGCATAATGCGTATTTCTCGAAAATATATTTCCAACAGGATATCACATGAATAAAATAAATATCGTATACAAAAGTTATGACTCTGAGAAGTTGATGTACTAACCTACCCCAACAAGACCCACATGACTTTTGGCGCTTAATCTCCTAGGGTTAGGTTTTTGGATTTCTATGGTTTTGACATTCATATTTATCACAAAAAGGTCTTCAAAGCCTCATTGTTCTCATCTTCTTACTAATGAGCATAGTTGTCACATCTCTTCTCAGAGATGAGGCTGCCACTATTCTAGCGAGTCTTGCACTTTGTATTTTTACAATCTCTATACATTTCATGTATTGTTGTATTTCTATGTTTCTAGCTATTTTTATGTGTATTTCATTGTAATATCTCTATTTTCATTTCGTTCCAAAAATAATTCGGATCAAAAAGTTGATTATGGACTTGAAAATAGGTGTAAATTAGAAAACCTTTGGGTGTGGGATACCAAAAAGTCCTCTTTATACTCTTATCATTCTTGTTATCTTATATGGATGTGAATTTTGGGGATGCAATATTTCTAAAAAATATTGGAGAAAGATAAAATCCAAAAGAATTTTATAACTTATAATCTAAAAATATAAATGGAGGATGGAAAGTGATCCAGGTGGATATTGGTGGCCACCTACCTATTCCAAATTCCAACTTGCTCATATTGTCAGTTTTCAATTCAATACATTTCTCTGTAATGGGGAAAATTCTTTGAAATTGTGGGTGTTGCACTTCCGGGGATTTCCCGAATCCCTACACAACATTCAAGTGGATATTAGTGGTCGTCCACCTATTCCAACTGTCTCATTTTGGAATTTTTCACATCAGTACATCATTTTATACTTCCAGGGCCATTTTAGGGCCCTAAAAATGTTTTCTTGGATTTCCACAGTAAAAATGTAGATGGAGACAATTTTTTTACAGCAAAATGCATAGTTCTTGAAAATACCTTTCCAACAGGCTATCAAAAACCTAAAACGGAGATCGTATGCAAAAGTTACAACCCCAAGAAGTTGATGTACTAACTTACCCCAATGGGACCCACATGACTTTTGGTCCTTCATATCCTAGGGTTAGGTTTTTGGATGTCTAGGGTTTGGGAATTCATGTTTATCATAAAAATGTCTTAAGAGCCTCATTGTACTCATATTCTTGCGAATGAGTATAGCCTTCACATCTCTTCTCATAGATAAAGATGACATCATTCTAGCAAGTCTTGGACTCTGTATTTTTACAGTCTCTATACATTTCGTTCATTAATAGAAATCATGTATTGTTGTATTTTTCTGTTTCTAGAAATTTTTATGTGTATTTCATTGCAATATCTCTACCTTCATTTCTTTTCAAAAATAATATAGATCAGTGGTATCAAAGTTAGCTACTCTTGATCATTTTTCAGTGCATGTCCCCGATGAGGTTTGAGTATAGTAAGTTGGGTCTCAAGCTTATATCTCTTGAGGAAAATCACTCTCGCAAGCCCAAGAAACCCTCTATGGTGGTAGAAAATAAAAATGGTGGAGTAGAAGATTCTATTAACATGTTGCTTGAGCAAGATTTCGTGTGACAGAGGAACGAAATGATGGAAAAATTTTCCCACATCCTTTAATTCCTGTTGATAGAAATTGGTGCATATTCATCAAGTGCCCACTTTGGATGAACCTCTCCCTTCAAGGTACAGGTTAATTTTGATATTTCCATATTTGAAGGTCAAATAGATGCAGATGCATTAGAAAAATGGTTAAATCTGCTAGAAGGTTATTTCTCCATTCACAATTTATCCGATAGGGAAAATATCACCCTCGCACTCCTCAAGGCTCTCCCCCATGTCAAACATTGATGGGAAACTTACTAGGATTAAAGTTCCACAAATGAATTTGGAATATATGGGGTCGATCTTTTTTTTGGATGTGGTCAAGGAAAAATACTACCCTGTTGATAACTATGAAGGCTAGTGCATGAGATGGACCACACTGCGACAAGAGAAGAGCCAAACAATGTCAGAGGTCAAAAATACTTTCCATACCTTGAGCATCAAATTGGGTATCAAAGACTATAAGAGACATCTGGTTCCTAAATACCATGGGGCTCTGCATAGGTACATCCAAACCAAAATGAATTTTCTAAACATATCATCATTGGGAGTTTCTTATCGATATGGTTTCAAAATCGAGGAGAAATTTAGGCACCAGAACAAATGGGAGTTCAGGTCTGCAAATACACTACAACCAAATCATGGTAAAAACGACCCTAACCAACAACCTCCTGAGAACCAGTCCAAGACACAAGAAAAGAAGGGTAAATGAAAGATGAAGAATGACACTCGAAAGTGGTACAATTTACACAAAATCTCGTGGCACAACATCGATTAATTTCACTTGAAATAGTTATTGGTGGTCGAGGCCAAAGACAAGGAGACGAACCCTGATTCAGAATCTGACCTAGAAAATATTGAAAACAGACATATCATCGACGCAAACCCCACTTCTATTGTCATGACCACAACAATTCAACCAGAAAAACTAGTAGATCATGAAGAGGGGGAGTGCCTCTTCCATTCAAAAATGTGGGTGAAGGGGACCCCATTCCATTTCACTATTGATAGCGGAAGCCAAAAGAACCTCATCTCAGCTGAGGTCGTCCAACAGTTCGGGCTATTGACAACACCACACCCACAACCATACAGTATTAGGTGGCTTGACTAGGGACAAGATCTTTGTGTCAGTCAGTAGTGTCGCATGTCTTATGGCATCCAACCTTTCAAAGATGAGGTAATGTGTGATGTTTCCCCTCTTGACGTCTGTGATGTCATTTTGGGCCAACCATATATGTGGAAACATCATGTTGTTTATGATTCTGACCTTATAATGTCAGTATTACTCTTGGGGGTCAACTCTATAGAATACTAGAGGTGGTTCCAACTACTTTTCCACCAAAAAAGTGCCACAAGGTAATCTCTCATACTGCAAAATTCATCATCTTCATAGTTTGTTCAAAGGATGCACAGAAGGCCACTGCAACCAAAGCAACCTCAGCACCTTTTATCCAGTAGAAGCATATTGCAAAAGAGAAAGAATATTTTGTTTCTTCACCTACGATGGCGCCTACACAATGCCCAATCAAGCCGAGAGACAGCAGGTTGGTGGAACAGATTCAACCCCATCAACAACAAATTTGTGACAGCCTTCCACAAACCAATCCACGCAACTTCTCCAACAAGGCATGCAACTAACCAAGATTCAGATTCAAAAAACACTTTCCCCTCTTCCCTAGACACTCAATGCAATGGAGACCATTTATTCCTGAGGGGGGAGGACTGATCTAGGTGGATATTGAGGGCCACCCACCTGTTCCAAATTCCAACTGACTCATTTATCCACTTGTTCCAAATTCCAACTGACTCATCTTCACAGTTTTCAGTTCAACACGTTTCTTTGTAATGAGGACAATTATTTGTAATTGTGGGTTTTGCACTTCTATTAAGAACCTGAATAGATCCACAAATATAATGACCACAATTACTGAATACACAATAGATCCACAAAGCAAGATATAAGAAACCACACGATATTATTACCAAACCCTTGAGGTAGGGCAACACCATACAATGGATCCTATTATGGAAGGGATCCTCTCT
>JZKD02S1679923.1:120612-145499 GCA_000966675.3 Picea glauca
ATAAAGCCATACACAACATCCAGGTGGATATTGGTGGCCGCCCACCTATTCTAAGTGGCTTATTTTGGACGTTTTCATATCAATATATCTTTATGTACTTCCGGGACCGTTTTGGGGCCCTAAACAATGTTTTCTTGGCTTTTGATAGTCAAACTATAGATGAAGTCTAATTTGATAGCATAATGAGTATTTCTCGAAAATATCTTTCTAACGGGCTATCACATGCCTAAAATGAATATCGTATACAAAAACTATGACCCAGAGAAGTACTATGTATTAACCTACCCCAACGAGACCCACATGACTTTTGGCGCTTCATCTCCTAGGGTTTGGTTTTTTTATGTCTATGGTTTTGACATTCATGTTTATCCTAAAAAGACCTTCAAAGCCTCATTGTATTCATCTTCTTACTAATGAGCATAGTCGTCACATCTCTTCTCAGAGATAAGGCTGCCACCATTCTAGCGAGTCTTGCACTTTGTATTTTTACAATCTCTGTACATTTCATGTATTGTTGTATTTCTCTATATTGTTGTATTTCTCTGTTTCTGGCTATTTTTATGTGTATTTCATTGTAATATTTCTATTTTCATTTCGTTCCAAAAATAATTCGGATCAGAAAGCTGATTATGGACTTGAAAATAGGTGCAAATTAGAAAACCTTTGGGTGTGGGATACCAAAAAGTCATCTTTATACTTTTATCATTCTTGTTATCTTATATGGATGTGAATTTTGGGAATGCAATATCTCTAAAAAATATTGGAGAAAGATAAATCAAATCCAAAAGAATTTTATAACTTATAATCTAAAAATTAAAGGAAATACACTCTAACCTATCTTCCTCACTGAAATTTTCGATGAAATTTTCGACCATTGAGAACACATCCATAATTAGCTAGTTGGCTACTGAACAACCGAAGACCTCGCTGAGCGTCGCATTTCGGAGCGCTCTGAACCCGACCGGAGTCGACCGAAGCTATTGATGCCGGCTGAGACCCCAGTCACTCGCTCCTTTTCTCCGCAAGTTCTGAGCAGGCACACCTCTTCGCTGGTATAGCCTTTCTGCCCCTCGTACCCGCATGCAACCATAAACGTTTCTGACAACACAGAACCGTTCCAACTAGTCCTATTTCACCTGCATCCCAACACCCGTCCTCGACACGATGCCAGACGGGCACAACTGCAACATATGTCGGGTAATGAGCCTAGATCGGAATCGTGGGTGACGAGATTTATTCTCGTCGAACGACGACAAACAAGTAGCCGACAATTTTAAGTGAATCTTGACTTTAAGATTTTAAAAGTCACGACAAATCATTTAATATTCAGAAGCCATGAAAGCATCGAGAAAAAGAATATGATCTGGTTGGAAAATTAGGTCACAAAAAGATATACACACTCGATTACAATTTGTTTTCAAATTGTGAAGGCGAATAAATAAATTGTAGCTTAGGTTCTCTGAATGGCGCAGAGGTCAATGCCTGCATTATTGTAAAGGCCAACAGATAAAATTGTAGGTTAGGTCATCTGAATGGTGTAAAGGTCGATGTATGTTTGCCCGTGACAATATTTATTTCGTAATGCAGGAGAAATGTGGCCAGATATTCGGTTGTTTGATGGATCAGATCAAAGTTTCCTGCCTTCCACATATCCAGAACGAAGTTTCCTGCCTTCCACATTATAAAACGATGTGGGTACGTTCAAGGTAGTGGGAGCCGTGGCTATGGCAGAAGGGAGAACAGGAGCGCAAGTTCTGCAACTCTATGAATCGGCCCGGGCACGACGGAATAAATGGCATCATAGTTTAGTTGTAATTGATCATTTCAATTCGTGGCTTGCAACATTCAGAAGGGCTGCCCGAAATGACAAAGCAGAAGCTGCAGATGAAAGGAAGAAAGACGAAGAGCCCAGGAGGACAGGAGGATGGAAAACCATGCCTTTCATAATAGGTAAAACATACAGTTGTAATTTAATTGTTGGGTCTTATAACGATGATGAATATGTGTTTCTCTTTGTCTCTGTTTCTCTTTGTTTCTGAGGTGTAGAATAGTAGTAATGGAGTGTGCTGTTAAGGCACTTTATGATATTAAATTTATGGGTTCAAAATTTGTGGGAAAAAAAAATCTAACCATTTTAAGAGTTGATGTAGAATAGTTGTAATGGAGTGTGCTGTTAAGACACTTCATGATATTAAATTTATGGGTTCAAAATTTGTGGGAAAAAAAAATCTAACCATTTTAAGAGTTGATGTGACTCAAGTAGGATTCCATCCGAATAAGAATAATTTTGACCGCTTAACTTAAATTCATCTTAACCCTGTTTTTCTTTAGATTGTATAGGTTTTAATTTGAAAAGATAGAATATATACATTATATTTTATTAATAAATTAAGCATGTAAATATTCATAAGGATCACTCTTCTCTTAAAACACTTATTACACAAACAAAGGATCTTCTAAATTTAATGTCTCGGTTAAACAGTGATCTTAAAGTTGAATTATAATGCGATCGAACTTGTTTGGAGCGCAGGAAACGAGGCCTGCGAGAGGCTGGCAGTGGCTGGTTTGACTCCGAACATGGTGATCTACTTGGTAACAAAATACAACATGAAGAAAGTGGCAGCTACGAATATGATGAATGTCTGGTCTGGAACCACAAGCCTGGCAACGCTGCCCGGAGCCTTTCTGGCAGACTCGTACCTCGGCCGATTTCGAGCGATAGCCATCGGTTGCCTTTCATATCTACTGGTTTGTAAGGGACCGGCTTGCTCTTATCAGATTGTTGCAGCGATTGGCTATTGGATCTCTGAACTGATATTGTGTGTCTTTGATTCATAGGGAATGTCTATATTGACGCTCACGGCCCTCATCCCCCGACTCCAGCCATCTTCCTGCAGCGCCCTCGAGAAGAAAATGAACAGATGCGATAGCGCTTCCGCGGGGCAATTTGCGCTTCTGGTTTTGTTTTTTGCATTCATTGCCGTCGGTTCTGCCGCGATAAGGCCCTCCAACATGGCCTTTGGGGCGGATCAGTTCGAGCAGGAAGGAGAAAAGGGGAAGAGACGCGTGCAGAGCTTCTTCAACTGGTATTACTTCTCCAGCTGCGTTTCCCTCATAGTAGCCCTCACTGTTATCGTGTATATTCAAAGCAATGTCAGCTGGGGTTTCGGCTTCGGCATCTGTACTGTTTTCATGCTTTTCTCCACGGTCTTCTTCCTTCTCGGCCGGCCAGCTTACCGCCATGATGATCCACGGGGCAGCGCTTTCACTGGCTTCGCGCAGGTAATCGTGGCGTCCATACGAAAGCGCAGCCTACCGCTGCCCTCTTCTTCTTCACAGCTTCACTATGGCGAACAAATCGGTTTTAAGACCACACTGACAGGGCAGTTTAGGTAGATGAGCACTACTCCTTTACTTAACTTTGATGTCTGATTCTTCCACACCATATTTTATTTTTAACGCCATATACCTAATTTTTACAGTTCATGTGACAACCAGGTTCTTCAACAAGGCGGCCATAATCACCCAAGGAGACATCCGGCCCGGTGGTTCCACTCCCGTCAGCCGCTGGAGAGTCTGTTCTGTCGAACAGATCGAGGGGCTCAAAACTATTATGAGAACAATGCCCATATTGTCGTGCGGAATCGCCAATCAAATCACGATCGCGCAGCAACACACATTCTCCATTCTGCAGGCGCTGACCATGGACCGGAGGCTCGGTTCCAAGGGCTTCCAAATACCCGCGGGATCGTTCTCTGTCTTCTCCCTGCTGACTCTCATAGCATGGCTGCCATTCTACGAGAGGGTAGTAGTGCCCATCGCCAGGCGCATTACAAGAGATAACAAGGGGATCACCATGTTTCAGAGAATGGGGATCGGATTCGCCATTTCTGCTCTATCGATGTCAGTCGCGGGTCTAGTCGAAGTGAAGAGAAGGCACACTGCCCTGAGCCATGGCCTGGAAGACCAGCCATCTGCCATCGTCCCCATCTCTGCGCTGTGGCTTGTTCCTCAGTTTTGCATCGCCGGTCTGGGAGAAGCGTTCCATACGATCGGTAACCTGGAATTCTTTTACGACCAATTCCCGGGCACGATGCGCAGCACGGCCATAGCTTTATCTTCGTGCACGTCTGCGTTGGGGCATTATTTGAGCGTCATCATCGTTACCGTCGTTCACAATACGACCAGCCGTAACGGGCGACCGGACTGGCTGGACGATAATTTGAACCGGGGTCATCTGGAATATTTCTACTGGCTTTTGTCCGCGATGGAAGCACTCAACTTGATATATTTTGTTGTCTGCGCCCGCTGGTATAAATATGGGGACCCTCGTGCAGTAGAAGCTAATTCCGATGCTTCTAGCGGCTGTCATGAGATGGAATGTATGCCAGCATAGCAAAGAATTACGTATTTATATGTTTTTTTATTTCCATAATTCCAAAAAGGAATTATATATAAATATGTATTTGTTTTGTTTGTTTGTTTATGATGATAAAAGGGTTAAGGTTTTTTCTTACACTAAAAAATTGTTAGGTCTAAATGAGTACACTTATTGACAATGGGTATATTTAATGATTTTTTAATCATAAATTTTAATGAAAGTGATTTTAAGTTCACAATTTTTTAGTATTTTTAAAAACTTGAGTTAATGTGTTTACTTTTTAACATTTACTTAATATGATTAAGAAATTACTGTGTAACTATCTAACAGTGTGACTTTATTGATTGTGTGAATTTACTCCACTATTAACTTAACTTGCCCCATAAATACAATTGTTTAGCCTTTAAACGTTCACCATGAGCGAGTTAGCATCTTCCACCATCATCTTAAATGGGTTGTTAGTCCCATATTCCTAACGTTGAATAAGTTGTTAGTCTCATGTTTTTAAGGTGGAAGTGCAACGTCCAACACCCTTTTTCAATTAATGAAAATTGAAAATGAGTCAAAGCTTTGATACCAGGTTTTCCATTACACCAAAACCTACATGTAACAACATTATTTTAAGATGGAAATACAACGTCCAACACCCTTTTCCAGGTAACTAGTGAAAATTGAATATGAGCCAAAGCTTTGATACCAAGTTTTCAATTACACCAAAACCTAGCAGTGATTCCCCCTTTCAGTGTTCATCGAAGATGCGTTGTGTGGATGCAAAGCAGCTTGGATATGTTAAGTGTCTTTCTAATTGAATTTTTTATATTTACAATTATAATAATTTTAAATTGAAATATAATAATATAATAATATAATAATATATATATATATATATATATATATATATATATATAAATAATTTAATTATGATAAAATTAAATTATCAATTTGTTATTAAAATTTTTATATAACGTTATTGTAAATTGTAAACACAAGTATAATATATTTTTTGAAATTTTAAAAAGATATTTTATAAGTTTTAATATTATTTTACAAAATTTAAAATATAATTCAAATTTAAATATAAATTGAAAAACATATTTTTTAAATTTCAAGAAAGTGCATCATGTCAAATATTAATATACTTCTTAGAATTGTTTCATAAAACTTTTGTGACCTACTTATAACATCATAAAGCTTCACAAAGCTTTAAATCATAAATAGCACATGTTGTAGTAAAGGCACTAGAATTGTGAGCATTAAATTTAATGATGAGAATAACTCTATCATCAGTAGCACTAGGTTCATCACTAGTGTTATCATGAATGTTGAGATTATCTTTTGCAATTTGAATAGGTTCAAAACCATGGATAGGTGGAGCTTTTTGGCTACATTATGTAAGGTCAATTTCAAATTATTATGAATATAAATAAGATCTTTCAATAAGGTTGATATAGTAATTTTTTTTTTGGATTAAATATGGTTAAAGATATTTTATTTCCTTTCACAAGGAGATGCACTTGGTCCTTACTCAAATCACAAATTGCAAAATGTTGCAATTCAAGTGATTTTGGTCAATTAAATTGCCACCATTTTCTTGGAAGAATGTTGAACCCATCTTGTATGGTGTAAGTATTTCTAATATCCTATCTTCTAACCTATATGTCTGAAGTTCATCTCTAAACCTCCTAGATTCTTCTAGATATGGAGTCCATCATTCAATCACCACATAAAGGTCACTCATGATTTCTGCAACATTATTTATTTCTATATCAAACAATCTAGGGTTCAAATAACCAGTTGTGATAGGCAAAGGGTTATGCAACATCTTCCATATTTAATCTATTACCTCCCATATTTCCATGTACTCATTTTCCAAGTTGTTAAAGGATTTTTCAATACCTTCCTCACAACAATTCATGCCTTCATAAACAAAACCCATAGAATGGTTATCATTGTCAACCATTTGAAGCATATTAGATACTAGTTTAGATACTTTTAAAACCTTCACAACACTTTCCTAAAAAAACATTGCCTAAAATGGTTTGTTTCAATAGCTTCTTTTGAAAGGCCAAAGTTTCCCACTTAGTGTTGTAGATACTCTTAAATTTATATTTTCTTCAACCACTATTTTGAGAATAATGTAATATGTGGCAAATCTAGTATAACATGGCCATAGTATCTCTCAATATCAATGTGAAGTGAAGCTTAAATATGAAGTGAAAATTGTGTTCCCCTTTCCAAATTGTCTTATTAATCTATGGAAAATTTGATAAATCATGCAAAAACAAAGTCAAGGAAATAAGTGATCCAAAAAATCCTTAGATGTTGATTATTTTTAAATACACAAAAAACATATATTTGATCTTCGAAATAATAATGATCGCTTGACTATTTACAATTTACATGTGAAAACATTATTTAACCATTCACACTTTAATGATAAATAACTTGCAAATAATTGAACTTGAAATGAACAACAATAATGAAATCACATACACTAGTTGGATAACAGAGTTCACCTAATTTGGGCTACCTCTTTGGGTTTGGTTCCAATAGAGACCTTATTCATTAATGCTCAAATGTTTGTGTTTTACAATGACCTTTTTACATGTTGCTCAAATGCATAAATGGAGTGCATCGTTGGACTCCTTGCGAAAAATCATGCAAAATGTGTATAAAGTTCTCAAAATTTCATTAAAGAACCTCTCGACATGTTTTACGATGTACCTCAAAGTATATGTACCCTTAGACATGCACTTTGAGACAATTCTCTGCATAAATTTTAATGCCCCCTTCCTCGGTTTGCATGGCCATTAAATAAGGTGTAGATCATAACCTACGATCTTAATTTTCGGGGCAGGCATTAAATATAAGTCTGTGGGTTTGTTTTAACAAACCCCATGTGTGGTTTTTTGGTTAAAACGTTGGGTTTATATAAGTCAATTCAAGGGCTCGAGACCAATATACCTCCATATATCCCGTCGTTTTTATTGGCATGTTAGTTGGTGGTTTAATATATGTAACCATATATTATATGGTTACAGTGGAAGTTTTTTGGCCTCGCACGCTTAATGCATTGATCACATGTGTTAAAATATATACTAGGGGATGGGGGCTATCCCTCGGCCCCTTTCCCTGCCCCAATGAAACTTAATACAAATTCAAATAAATTTTAAAACATGATAGGTTAAGAAACATGTGATGGCACGATGGTAATCGAGGATTCGTTAAGGATTATGGAGGTCACGAGTTCGACCCCCATAAAATCCATAATTTTGATAAACCGTAACCAATATTGGCCGATAGGAGGTCACCATGTGGCAGCCTCTCAATTGTTACCCCTTTCCACATGTAACCATGCGATTTTTCCATCTGACGTGTACGACTTTCCCAGTCAGCTTCCTACCAATATGACACGTTACTTGCTTTCCATGTCACTGCTATACGACTTGTATGGTCATGTTCCACATGTCACCCTTGCAGTGGTGACACATGTCAACCTTTTTCCTATGTTGACTTTGACCTTTGACCTGATTTGACTGAAACTTTCAGTGCTCATAAATTTTGAATATGAACTCCCTGAGGTGGATTTTGCACCATTGGAAAGCTATCACCGAGCTTTATGCATTGATGGTGTTTTTGAGAGAATTTGGGACATTTGAATTTTGAGAATATATGAACCATTTTGGACCTATGTGGACATTATGGATCCTCTTGGACCTCTATGCAAATTCTTGGATCCTCCTATATCATTCCTCCCCATTGAAATCCTTTTGGACCACTAAAAGATTTTGAAAATAGAATTCATCAAGATTTGAAATTTTTAAGGTGCATTAGTAAGTCCAAATGTGTAGCATCCCCAACCCCAATATGGGCAATGCTACACCATAATTTCGACATTTGTTACCAATTTAATTCACTGACATGATTTACATATGAACAAAGTTATGCAGAATAATAACAACATACAATAATAGTTCATAAACACAATTATAACAAGATTCCATAACAATAACTCATAATTACACAGTAATTAAAATGAGCATAAGAAAGACACTTATCTTATGAATAATAAAACCAACTACATGCATACCTTCCACGTTCCTCCCACCCATAGATTGAACTGCTCATAACTCTCAGCAGTGGGTCACCCCCAAGTTGGGACTAAAACTCCACCAGGAAAAGGAAATCCTAAGTCGGGATAAGGTCTCTCAGGTAGAAGCAAATATCAGACTCTAGCTCCAACTCTAGTAAACATCTTATAGTCCCTCATCGCCCACATGTCTGTCCCACCCCAAGAGATGTGCCCCTTCTCTGCTCAATAGTCTTTCGGTTTCCCCATTTCCCTTTTGAGGCTTCAACAAAAAATCAGAAAGGGAGTCTCAGAGTCTTATAGATTCAACTTGGCACCTTGGGAATTAGTTCTCAACATTTCTCTCACCTATAGAGAATTCTCACAGGCTTGACAACCCACTTCTTCAATAACACACATGCCTAACAACCAACCTATTCAATAACATATGGGCATGATAACCCACCTCTTTAGGTCACTCGCTAGAAACAATGTCCACATATAGGTATGGCTACAAAATACCACACCCGATACAGATGATGAATTTGGGAATAATGGTGAAGAAATTATATTGGAATTACACTAAATCCCCAAAATATATATGCATGGGTCCTATGTGACACTTGACACATAAGGGACTAACTGTGTCCCCTTAATGTAATGTGTTCCCCTTTATTTGGGAACTTAGGATAACATAATGTATATGTTTCCATAAATTAAACTTTTAGGAAACATTATTGAAATATTCCCTTGTCTTAAGCACCCTAGGCTTATCCCCCTTTCCCTTTCTAGTGGATTTTATTACCCTATTCTCTTTTTTCCAGTTGGTCTGTAGAAATGGTGTGATTTTAATTAATGAATGATTACATGTTACAATAATAGGCTCTCTAGTCTCTTAGCATATAGGCTCTCTGACCTAATAATCACATAGCCACTCTTGCCTATAATATCTTGTCTCATCAGCCTATAAACATATGTTTACAATTACACTGGGGATCATCCTGGGGGTATTACAAAATGGCATAACCAAAACATCATAATGAACTTCATGTGTTCTAAAGAATGTTTTGGGAATGTCTTCCTACCTCATTATGATTTGATGATATCCCAAACAAAGATCCAAATTAGTAAATAATTTATCTTCATGAAATTCATTTAATAATTCATAAATGACAAGAATAGGGAACTTATCATTGATGGTCATTTTGTTGAGCTATATATAATATGGACAAATTCACCATGAACCATCATTTATCATAACCATCACTACTAGTGAAGATAAATAACTTTGGCTAGGTTGAATGATGCCATATTCTAACATTTCTTGGATACTACACTCAAATCTCACTCTTCTATGCATAAGGATACCTGTGAGGCCTAATGTTAGGTAGTACACTTCTGAATTGCAAACAAATAGCATGATCATGATCTCAATTTGGTGGAAGACCCTTAGGAATCTCTCTAAATACCTTGAAATGGTTTTTGATAACCATTTGGAGATCCATTGGGGAAGAGGATATATATGTTTGAACATCTAGTGAGAATAATTGTGCAATTACACCATGTTGTCCCTTTTTGAGCAATTTTGTCATGTTATTAGATCTCATCACATTAGAGGGTTTCCATTGGATACCTTTAAGCTCAATTTCCTTTCCTTCTGAAGAAAATCTCATAAAAAAATATTGAAAATCAAGGGTCATTGTTCCTAATGATTGTAACCATTGGAACCCTAATACGACATTAGCACCATCATATGGATGGAAAATGTAGGACTATCCAAAAAATATTTCCCTATATTGAGCTAATTCTTCATCTTCTTCATCTTCATAGTGTTTGTAGAATAATTTGTTCTCGCCACATTTATGCCCCTCGCTATACTTTTCCTCATAATTGAAACATGGCCATTTTTCTCTTCTTTCATCCATTTGTTAATGTGTCAACCTTGTTGGTTGAGTGAGGTTAAGAGAGGGAACATGGTGCTTTCTATAGTTGCTAGTGACCACCCTTCTAGTAGCCATATTTTTGTTTTCCACTTTCCTTTCCATAATGAAATCTTGCTCTAGGGATTTGGGTTCAAAGAGATACACCTCATGTTCAATGTTCTCCTTTGAAGTTCCCATAAAAAGATCTAACAAATTATCCTCATGAATGTTCTTTAACCTGAGATTGAGCTTTTGGAATTGTTAAATGTGCTTTGTAATTGGACCATTTTGCTAAAAAATTATCAATTGACTAAAGAATGTATTTCTCTTAATTTTTCCATAATGTGATATCAATTCATCCATAAAAATGGACAAAGAGATAATAGAATTTATTTTTATTTCACATAGCCATTGATACAAACAAACTGATCATTTTCTAAATACAATGATGCAATAGGTACCTTGTGTAAGATTGGCACTTGGTGTAGATCAAAGTATTATGCCATTTAGAAAATCCATGGTGGATCTGTACCATCAAACTTTCTCATATCGATCTTTGGAATGAAGTAGTTAATTAGTGTTGACTTGAACCCTTGACAATGTGGATCTTGAAGTGATGACTAATTATGAAATTCAATATTGGTGATCTCCAATTTTGATAAAATACTCCCCATATGTGATTGAGTCTCAACAATATTTTTCTCCTTATTTTCATGATTTCCTTGCATTTGATATCTCCTTTATGAATTCTCTCATATATAGTATGAAAGATCATGGAAAACATGGAATTTTTCAATTAATTCATGGATTTTTGTTTTTTTCTTTATTTTCATCCATATTATGTTTCATGTTATTTTCCATCACTTCCCTATTTTCATCCATCTTATTTTTCATTTCTTGAATTCTTCTTTATGTGTTTACCAAGGAATCACTTGTTATTGACCTAGCACACAAATCATTAAGTTTTTCCTCCAATTTGGATATCTTGTTATGAATCCCATCATTTTATTCACGAGTTATAGATGAGACTTTTAAAGGTTTAATTGGTGTTAAAATATTTTTTGGAGCCATGTGGAATAACATTAATAATACTCCTATATTTTCTCTTTATCACAAATATTGAATTACCAAAAATAGATCTTCCAATAAAAATCTATTCCAATTGCAAATTATGTACATTTCAAACCCTTAATTTGGAGTATGTATGGATTGTTATCCTTTGTTCTCATGTATATATCAACTTGGAACCATTCTAAATATGAAATTTTGATCTGTAGTACTTTGATATAAGTTTTTAAACTCCATAAAATTCCATAGTATGAACCCTTATTTATAAAAGGTTAAAGAAAAAATACCAAAATGACTTGTTTAAGACTAATTTTAAGATTAGTCAAATACCAAACCTCCACAATAAATATCCTCCAAATTATAATGATTCAAAATATTAAAAAAAATTCCACATGTAACTTGATATGTCTCCTTAAGATTGTGAAAATTTTATAGTTTGAAACATAACAGAAAAGAAGCTAAAACGAAAATGCCAACTTGGCTCTTTTAAAACTGATTTCAAGATTAGTCACAAGCCTTTTATTACATGGACTATATATATGAAAGTATAGTCAAACATAATATTAAATTTGGACCACCTATACTAGGAGATGTCTCCTTAGTCTCCAAAAAAATTTACTATCTAAAGCCTCCCAAGAAAACCATTGTTGCAAAAATCTCAAGATGACTCATTTAAAATTTAATTTAGAATGAGTCAGAAACCCCATCTTCTATAGGCTATATCTTAGAAAGTATAACGACCCAAACCCTAAAATTTTTACCGTAGGCACATTGATATGTCTCCTATATATCCTAAAAATATTTCTATCTAAAGAGTCCAAGAAAAAACATTGTAGAAAAAATTTCAATATGATCTTATTGAAGAAGAAAAACCCTAGGATCAATCCTCCAATACCAAATGTTATGATCCCATGCCTTAAAAATGATAAAAAGACAATAAATATAGTCCAATTCAAGGGGTAAACCTCATTTTACAATATATCTCGTTCAAAATACAATATGAGATGAGATAAGATGATCCTAAGACTAGCTCTCCTTGGTTTATATATAGGAGACAAATGGATAAAATTATAATGAAAGGGTATAATGAAGGATTCTAGCTCACATACAAATATAACACTATAAATTTATTAATTAAATATATAGGGATTAATAATGAGTTTTATACTTAACATTGGGCTTTGTCTAGGGATTAACAAGGAACTCAAGATAGATCCCACAAATATGTAGTCCATCATGAAATGGTCAATTCCTACAATTGTCACTGAAGTTAGGAGCTTTGTTGGGGCATCAAAATACTTGTGGAAGTTCATAGCTTCATTTTCTGTTGTAGATTCACCATTCCATGCCATAACAACATGTAGTGAGTGTTTCTATTGGGGGAAGAGTCAACAAAAAAATTTTGATGAGCTGAAAAGAAATATCATTGAAGCACCAGTTATCACATTATCGAACTTGAAAAATCCTTTCAAAGTGGAGATATATACAAGTGGGTTTTCCATGGGAGTAGTTTTGATGCAAAGAGGAATGCATGTATGCTATCATTTTGAAATATTTAATGGGGTATTTATCAACTAAACTACCTATGAGAAGGAAATTTATGCCCTGGTTTAATCTTTCAAGAAGTGGAAGCACCATTTTATGGGAAAGGAGACTGTCATTCACACAAATCAACATCTGCTACAGTATTTGTGGGCCTAGAGTAAGCTACAAAAAAATAGAATTTACAATGTGATGAGATTTTTACAAAAGTTTCATATAGTGATCAAGTATAAGAAAGGAAACACAAATAGGTTGGAAGACATGCTTTCAAGGCCACCCACATCTAAGATTACATATTTGGGAACTTTGATGCCCATCGATCATTTTACCCATGATGAATATAGAGAGGAATACACGGAAGATGAGGACTTCAAGGAGGTGCTTCAATAGCTACAGGCTCAAATTCATATAAAATAAGGTAATAGTAAGGATAAGTATCATATCAAAAATGGGTTACTCTATAATCTAGGAAAGTTATGTGTTCTTAAAGGTGAAAGATTATGGTTGATTAGAGAGGCTCACACCTCTAAGGTTGTAGAACATTTCGGTATTGGGAGGACGGTTGATATAACTTACATAGGTATGTGCATTGGCCTAGAATGAAAGAATATGTAGCATGGTATATTAGAGGATGCATATTTTGTTGTACGAGAAAGCCTAGTAACCGCAAGCAAGGTCTATACCTTCCCATACTAAAAAGAAAATGAAATAAGATAAAGACAAAAATAATCAACTGGAACATATAAACAACACATAAGACACACTATTTATCCTGGAAAATCCAAATTAGTAAAAACCTTCCCATAGATCTATTGGTTCCTTGATCAATCATGTCCAAGTCAACCAAGTGAGCCTTCAAATCTCACATCCTAGCACATTATAATGGAGTCTCATAATCCTATTTAAATGCTTCATTACATGAAATACCACAGGATCAATAACACATGTCACCAATATCATGTGCCTGAAACCATTGTCGTTGACCTAATGAATTTGACTCTTTAACCTAACATTCCCCCCTTTAAACTTGACTTGGGGTTTCCCATGACCAAATTTGTACATACCAACCAAGTGATCCTACACCATTCACCTTGAGGCCTTAACCCACTCAAATTTTATCTATAGTATATCTGATAATATTCCATGCTCTCCCCTATAACCTAGGTCTACGTCTAGACTTTACTGATAAGTTACTAGGGGTATGAATTCCTAACCGGGTGTTATAGTTGTATTCCCATTTAAATTAAATTTCCAAATCCTTTATAATATTTTTTTATTTATTTTTGTTATCCTGACACTTATGCCACAATCCTCTCACCACATATTGACCAAGACTCACAGCCTCCTTTGACAACCCATTCTTAGAATATCACAATCATCTTGTTGAGGCATTCCATCAAACACTTCGTGTGCATTCTTCTCTTTGTTGATCAAGAAAGGTTTCATCCCAGAAAAAAACTTTGTACTTAACCCCACAATGATTCCACCATCACCATTTATGTTATTATCTCCTTTGCACATTGGGGTCTTCTCTATTCAACACCCATTACAAAACAACCTTATGCAAATATCACTGCAACTAGCAACAACTTCTCATGGATTATTCACTCATCCATTGATCACTTAAGCCACAATTTCTACATGCCATGTATCTTACAATCCTTAACTAAATTCCTTACTTATTTCTTAACTATGGAATCCATATCTCCTTGATTGAAGTATTCTTCATTAATTTCCATATTTTTTTATTTTAACAATTTATTATGTGAAATTAAGATTTATGTCACTCTTAAATATATTAATATTGAAAAAATGATATTATTAATCTTACCTGATGTCTTTAGTATAGTGGATTGATGGTCAGATTTCCGGTTATTCATTGTTGCATGGATTATGTGAGCTTTACCTAAGTCGCCAACCATAGTCTAACTCTACTCTCGACTTCCTTTGTTCCATGCACACTCCCTCCACATTTCCAACACACCCTCTTAGGAGGTTGACTCTCACTTCTCAACTAGGAAGAGGTAGGCCTACTCATCTGTTATGTCAGTTGAGTATGTTGCATCCAATTCCTTGTAGGTCACCTTTAAGTACTTATCGTTTGCCCCCTTGGCACATCATCTATTGATGAAATCTTATGGTAATTTGCAACTTGTGTCCTATTCCAACAATAGAAGAATTAATTACAAGTATAGAACTCAATGTGAAAAACACAAATAGTCATTGTTTTACAAAATCAAATCATATATCATTCTGGTTTGCATGTAGATGATGATATGCATGTTGTTGTAATTGAGCTCATAATTATGAATTCACAATTATTTCCTACAAATGAAAATTGACAAAAACAACAAATTGAGAAACATTTGCAGAAAACAATCAACCCTAATTCACCATTGTATAAATGAATCTTAAATTTTGTTGGTATCATTCTCCCTCAAATAAAATACAATAGCGTGATAAATAGTTACACAACACTCAATTTTGTTCCTCGAGCCCCTCCTCTTCCTATTACATTAGTTATATATGAAGGAGGGTCATTATTATTCCTAACCACAAAAATTTTTAGTTACCAATGCTACAACTTAATAGAGAAAAAGCATTACAAAATATTCCTTCCTACTATGATCTCCTTAGGAAGATACAACTTAAAATCTTTAGTGGTGAAGGGTTCTTCTTCTGAAAATTTGGTCTAGGTGACAACCAAAGAGAGTAAAACCTATTCATTTCTTATGGACCTCTAGTATTATCTTAGGGAACCTAGTTGGCCTCTAAGGAAGTGCAACTCTTCCCTTCATCCTTCTCCTTTTGCAAACATGAATAAAGCTAGATGTTTGTTCTTTCGCTTGGCTTCAGTTGCATGGTCAAGTCTAAGAATAGGTACTTTGCTACTTGCAAAAACAAGTGAAGTGTTAGGGTCCTAACCCGCACATAGATAGAAAAATATATTCGGATGTAATAAAGGTCAATATTAATAAGCCCTTTCAATAAAATAGAATAAGGTAGATGTAAGAAGACCTAATAGAAGCTTCCTCTTCTAGAAGGATCTTCCTCTAGATGTTTCTTTTGATAGACATATTTAGTATAAATAGGAGTCGAGGGTATGAGAACCCTAGTTTGGATATTATTGTAATAGAGCTCTACTCAACTGGAGGTTTCCCCCTTGAAGAGGCCCATGAACATTGCTTTCAGATTCAAAGTGTTATTTATGTTGTTATTCTTATATCATTTCAGTGCTATTGTGTTGAATGTTCTAGTTATATTGTTGTTATTCTACCATTTTTAGCATTTTATTTCTGTTCTGCATACATTTTATATCTGGTATATTACAAGTGGTATCATAGAACTTTCCTCAGCATAAAGTGTGGGTTAAATTTTTTTTCAGGGTAGAGACGTATTTCAACGTCTTTAAGCCATAGAGATATGTCGTTACGCTCGTAAACCCATGGTTGAGGGATTCATACATGCAGGAAATACAAGTGGTACTTAAGCGGGCATCTGTTGGCCACCCTTGTAACCCCTTCGAGTGGTAGCGCATCAGACAGTACACGTGTATGGATCGACCTAGATTACCTGAAGCCCTCTTTAGATAAACCGATCAGTCGCCTGACTGTTATAGTGTCACTGAGAACAACACTCGAGAAGATACTCTCTAGTACCTGGGTAGTCGGGTAGTACGGCTAAGGGTACGGTCTATACTCCTTAGTTAGTGCCTTGAGATATTGGGAAGATTACTACTATTGGACCTTGCATGTATATCAGAGAGCTATAGCACAGGGAAAACCCTTGTCTGTAGAACCGTTGAATACCTAACCCTTGGGGACAAAAACATAAACAAATTAAAACAAACAAGATTTATTTCCACGCAACTGTGTTTGGGTTGCCAAGTAAATAAACATGTCTTTCTAGTTAAGTATTTGGGCATTTTCTCTCTGCAGTATTCTTCAGACCAGAGTATAACTCCATAGGTGTAAAAAAAAAAAGTCTGGAAACTTTTTCACCATTATTTGAGACCTATTCCATTGGATTCATCTCTTCTCCCTTATCACATTCATCCATATCATTTTTCGGCAAAATTTTTTACCCTGCCCGCCCCTTTTCAGTTCCCCCATCCTCATGGCCCATACCCGTAGCCAAGACTTGGAAGCTCACTTCAACACCTTGCAATATGGTCTCATCGAGACCCAACAAGAAGTGAAACAACTCAGTGCCAATGTTGTCGCCATCAATACAACCATGTAGTCCTCAATGGAGAAAATCAAACAAGACCTCGCCACCCAGCTTGAATCTGTCTTTTCGGCACTCTGCACCAAACTACATATCCCTACAGATAACCCTTCCTCTTCCTCACCTCCACATACCGAAGGTGACCATTCCTCTCATTCCCATAACTTTCAGAACCATCACTTTCAACACGACCTATACCTTCCACGGGTGGATGTGACCAAATTTGATGGCTCAGACCCCACTGGTTGGGTAACCCAAATGGAACATTATTTCTCTTTATACGGCATTACAAATGACTTGGCCAAACTCCAGTATGGTGTTCTCCATCTAGATCAAGAACGTTAGCAATGGTGGCAATGGAGAAAAACTTCTCGTCAAGAGTATATTTCTTGGACACACTTTGTGGCAGAGCTTTATGAACGCTTTGACACTGACACCAACCATTTGGAAATTGGGTCGTTTGACAAAGTTGAAACAATTAGGAAAAGTGGAAGACTTTATAGTTGCCTTTGAGCGCCTGGCTTTTCGAATAGAGGGCATGTCTGATGCCTTTTTCCGAGAGTGTTTTATCAACGACCTCAAGGATGAGATTCGGGCCCATGTCCTCATGGCTTGGCCTCAGAGTTGGGTGGAGGTTACTAAAAGAGCTAAAGAAGCACAACAAGTTGTGTCTTCTCAAAATCAAAAACCCTTCTTTATCCCTCGCCCTAAACTAGTAAATCCCACTACTCCCTCTGCTCCACTAAAGATCCAAAAATTGACCAGGGCTGAAATGGTTGAACGCCAACTCAAAGGCCTTTGTTATAACTGTGATGACAAATATTTCCCGGGACACAAGTGTAAAGAGCAAAATCTTTTTATGGCCATCTCCAAGGATATTTCGGAAGAGGATGCAGAAACTCCCCTTGTGTCTAAGTCACCTGAATCCACTAACATAACCCCTCCCTCAGACCCTCCTGAAGTAGAACCGATCATTTCCCTCAATCCTCTCATTGGCTTCTCCACCCCCCAAACCCTCAAGCTAATCAGTTACATCAAGCATCAGAAGGCCATGATTCTGGTTGATAGTGGCAACACCCATAATTTTATTCATCACCGCATTGCTCAAAAAACTCATTGCTACATCCATGCTGTCAATAATTTCCAAATCATGATTACCAATGGTGGTTCCATGAAATGTGGAGAGCATTGTGAAAATGTATCTCCAAATTGGTGACTACCACCTAAAATCCCATATGTTTGTTATCAACATGGGAGGTTGTGACATTGTGTTGGGTGTAGACTAGCTAAGGACTTTGGGCCCCATTCTCATGGATTTTAAAAACTTAACCATGCAATTTGACTAGGAGGGCCACCAATATAAGTTCCAAGGCATCACTGTCGGTTCACCTGAGATCATTAGTTCCCATCGCATAGAAAAGCTGCTCAAAAAAGGTCATTCTGATGTTATTGCCCAACTCCATGCCATGCAAGCAACAGAGACACCCTTGGTACCGCAAGACCTCTAAGCCATCCTTTATAAACATCAATTGGTCTTTTCCACTCCCCAAGGACTCCCTCCTTCCCCTAGTGTTCATGATCATTCCATTCCCCTTGTACTCGGAAGACTTCCTCCCAATATTTGTTCGTATCATCACCCATTTTCCCAAAAAAATGAAATTGAGAAAATGGTCTAGGAACTCTTTAATGCAGGCGTTATCCGCCCTAGTATGAGCCCCTACTCTTCTCTTGTGGGCATGGTCCTGAAGAAAGAAGGATCTTGGTGAATGTGTCCCAACTTCTGTGCCCTCAACAAACTTACCATCAAAGACAAATTCCCCATTCTTGTCATTGATGACCTCCTGGATGAATTAAGTGGCACCCAATTCTTTACTAAACTTGATCTTCATTTGGGCTACCACCAGATACATATGAAAGAGGAAGACATTCCCAAGACAACCTTTAGAACTCATGAGGGCCACTATGAGTTTTTTGTCATGCCCTTTAGCCTGTGTAATTCCCCCTCCACCTTCCAAAGCCTCATGAATCATGTCTTCCGTCATTTTCTCTGCCATTTTGTCTTAGTTTTCCATCTACTTTCTCAGCACCAACTTTTCCTGAAACAATCTAAATGTGTTTTTGGCGCCTCAGAAGTAGAATACTTGGGTCATATAGTTGACAAGGATGACGTTGGGGTGGATCCTAAAAAGATTGAAGCTATGCAAGACTAGCCTCACCCAAAGACTCTTAATAGCTTGCATGGATTTATGAGCTTAACAGGGTATTATTGCAAGTTTGTTAAGAATTATGGGAAGATTGTAGCACCTCTCACTGCTCTCCTCAAAAAGAATTCTTTCACTGGACTCTAGTCATTGCTCAAGCTTTTCAAACCTTGAAGATGGCCATGTGCACCACTCCAGTCCTCGCCCATCCTGATTTCACAAAGACCTTTGTGTTGGAATGTGATGACTCAAGGAAAGAAATTGGTGTTGTCCTTATGCAAGAGGGTCAACCTTTGGCCTTTAGCAACAAGCAACTATATAAAAGAAATCTGGGCAAATCCATATATGAAAAGGAAATGTTGGCTATTTTGCATACCATTGAATTGTGGCATCCTTATCTATTGGGGCAATGTTTCCAAATTAAGACAGACCATCAAAGCCTCAAGTATTTTCTGGAACAACATATTTCCTCCCTAGAACAACAAAAATGGGTGACTAAGCTCTTTGGATATGATTATGAGATTATTTACAAGAAAGGAAAAGACAATGTGGTTGCAGATGCACTTTCCTTAAAATATGAAGATGAAGGATCCATTTTTTCTCTTTCATTCATTATACCAAATTGGCTCCAAGCCATTTGCCAGGAATGGCTACAAGATCCCAAAAGTTCGCATCTGATCCAACAATTGCAGTCCAATGCTCCAGCTTCCCCAGGGTACTCTTGGCTCCATGATGAACTTCGATACAAAGGCCATCTGTATTTAAGTAAACAATCAAAGCTTAAGTCCACGGTACTTTCTGAGCTTCATGCTACACCCACAGTAGGGCACTCTGGGTTCACCAAAACCTATGATAGGGTCAAACGTTCATTTTTTTGGGATGGTATGAAACATGACATTTGTAATTTTGTCATTGAATGTGAGGTGTGTCAATGCAAAAATGGAGAAATAGTCAAATCTTCGGGCACACTACAACCGCTCCCGATTCCACCTGTTATTTGGAAGGATATCTCTGTGGATTTTATTACCTGCTTACCCAAATTGGGAAATAAATCAGTCATCATGGTGGTTGTTGATTGCCTTTTCAAGTATGTTCATTTATGCGCCCTTCAACACCTGTTTACAGCATCCACGGTGGCTCAAATTTTCACGGATTAGGTCTTCAAGCTTCATGGCATGCCGCACTCTATTGTTTCTGATTGCGATCGAACTTTCACAAGCAAGTTTTTGGAAGAATTGTTCAGGATATAAGGCACCGAATTGCATCTTAGCACAGCTTATCATCCCCAGACTGATGGCCAAACGGAAGCTGTTAACAAGTGTTTGGAAACATATTTGAGGTGTTTTCCCTCGGAAAAGAAAAATCAGTGGGCACAATAGTTACCCCTAGTTGAATGGTGGTACAACACTTCATACCATATAGCTACACTCATGACTCCTTTTGAAGCGGTATATGGACAGAAGCCACCTTCAGTTCTCTCATACTTACCGGGTGCCTCAAAGGTCCAGGCGGTTGACCAAACACTTACAACTCAAGAGGCTATTCTCTGTACCCTCAAAGAGAATTTGATCATGGCACAGAATCACATGAAGAAACAAGCAGATCAAGGTCGCTCTGAACGTCAATTTGTAGAAGGGGATCAAGTGTTTCTTCGACTGCAACCTTACAAGCAAACTTCCCTCAAGGCAGAGCATTGTCAGAAGCTAGCGCCCAAATTTTATGGTCCTTATACCGTTCTCAAGCGTGTGGGACAAGTAGCCTATCAGTTAGCTTTTCCCATCCAATTGAAGCTACATCATGTTTTTCATGTTCCATGCTTAAAGAAGGTTATTGGAGCTAAGTGTCAAATTCAAACCAACCTTTCCGATTTAGCTGAAGAAGGATCCATTTGGCTACAACCAGAAGAAGTTTTGGACCAGCGTAAGTGTCGCTTACGTCAGAGAACCATCAAGGAAGTGCTAGTCCAGTGGAAAGATACAACTCCAACAGATGCCACTTGGGAACCAGTTACCATTTTCCAACAATTTCGTCATCTCAAGCATTGAGGAAAATACTGTTTTTAAGGAGACGGACATGTTAGGGTCCTAACCCACACATAGATAGAACAATATATTCGGATGTAATAAATGTCAATATTAATAAGGCCTTTCAATAAAATAGAATAAGGTAGATGTAAGAAGACCTAATAGAAGCTTCCGCTTCTAGAAGGATCTTCTTCTAGATGCTTATTTTGATAGACATATTTAGTATAAATAGGAAAACAGGGTATGAGAACCCTAGATTGGATATTATTGTAATAGAGTTCTTCTCAACTAGAGGTTGCCCTTTCAAAGAGGCCCGTGAACATTGCTTTCAGATTCAAAGTGTTATTTCTGTTGTTATTCTTATATCATTTCAATGCTATTGTGGTGAATGTTTTGGTTATATTGTTGTTATTCTGTTATTTCTAACATTCTATTTCTGTTCTGCATACATTTTATATCTGGTATATTACATGAAGCTCCTCCTACTTGCGAAAACAAATGAAGCTCCTCCTTTACTACTTGCGAAAACAAGTGTTGCCATCCTGATAGTTCCCCCTGGTGGAAATAACCATGAGAATCTGTATATCTCCTCTAATGTCATGGCCATGTTACCTCTTCCATTGTTAAACAATGAAGCTTTCGTGTCTCTCGTATTCCTTTTATGATTTAGAACGTGGATAAAATTCTTACGGAAGGCGTGCAAACATGTAAGTTAACGAGTAGCTTCCCTACTCTCCCATTAAAAACAATTATATCGTAAACTAAGTTACAGGGCTAGGCGAATTGAAAGGGATTTTTTTATATTGTAAACTAAGTTACAGAGTTCAGCCAATTTGAAGAAAAAAAAAAAAAAAAAAATGAAACTCACAAATTTTCAAAAAAAAATCGAATAAATTCGTTCAAGTTCAGCGAACCTTCTCAGTACGACTTTTAAGGCGAACTCGAAGTCTAATAAGTTCAACATTAAATTCGTTTCTGTTCGATTAAATATTTCATGGCGGTGGAACACAGAGCTCGAAGAATGCCACATACATACACATTACAGACGCAATGACTTGGATTGCATTCCCCGAGCTGATTATTGTGTTTCTATATTTATAAGATGCAATCTGCGTCCTCACGGGCAACAAAACAGAAAATTCAAAATTTCAATAAGCAATACTTGGATTTCCCATAAAGTGGGAAAACACCATCTTTTAGTGGAAATTTATTGTTAAAAAAATGAAAAATTAGGAGTTCTAGTTTTTATTTATTGTGATACTAAGAAGATTACAGATGAAAAACATTTTTTCTTGGATTGTCTAGCCTATACTCATATTAGATCTTATTTTCAAAATATTTGTTACACTACCAACTTTCTTAATCTCTTAACTCAACAAAAGTATGGTAATATTGCAAAGCTTTTTTAAGCACATAAACAAAATTCTAAAAAATCACAAGTAATCACTTACCCTCTTAAAATTTGATAAACCAATTTGATCTTAATAAACATTAATCATCATCATCATTCAAAATTTGTCTTAATTAATATATTTATAACAAAAAATCGATAATCTATTTTATGTTTTCATCTTTGAATAACTTATTATTAACCATTTCTATTTTTAAATCTTTAATAACCCATTGTAAAGTAAAGAACTCTTTGGAATGGTAAAGAATTGTAAAATCACAACTTTCGAAATAAAAAAAAATACTTTGCAATTACAAAATGCATTTTCATGTATGTGATTGTTGAATTGGGGTTTCAATAATTACAAGATTGCAGACTTCATTGTCATTTCTGGTATTGTGTTGGAATATTGACCATGCGTCACATGGGAAGTAAATAAAATATATAAAATAAATATTTCATTAATGGAAATCATTGAAGAGATTTACATTATTTTATTTATTACATTACTTCACTTTATTTTATTAATGACAATCATTCACTCGAAAGCCACCCACATTTGACACACTTTCTTAATATTATTAATATAGAACAATCATTCTCGCTCCACACCCACCTACCCACCCACCTTTGAGGCCAATCTCTTTAGATAATATTATTAATGTTTTATGTAAAGAATTGTGTTTATTCAAACTCAAGACAGGTTACACTTATTGATTAATAATATTCTATATAAGGAATTGTATTTATTCAAACTTAAGGTATGTTACACTTATTGATTTTGGGCCTTATTCTATAGGTAAAGAAAATATGAAAAGTGTCTTCACCAAATTTACAAGGAAGATCTTTGATGGGAGAGAGCAAGTTATGCACATACGAAGAAGAATATCTTTGATATGAGAAGCAATTTATGCATTTATATATGATGTTAATTTTTGTTCCATGTAATTATGATAGAGTTATATGTAAGAATGAATAGAATGTAATCATATGTAAGAATGAATAGAATTTAATCAAACTCAAGAAGATTTTATAGTTGATTTGTATTTAAAAAAAAAAAATGGTTAATTGGAAAGTGTATTGCTCCACTTTGTTTCATTATTAAGATATATTAGATATTATTATTTGATGATATTTCTTTACAAATGAATTAGTTTTTTTATTCATATTGTGATAATAAAAGAAGAAATTGTTATTATGTGATTGAGTTTTAAATGATGGTGATTAATGGTTTATTTATAAGTTTATATGATATCATAGATGAATTAAATATCCATTTTAATGATTTGGATAATTTGAAATGAAAATGTGGATACATTAATTTGTAAATGTTATTGATGATTTCCCTAGTGTGATAGGAAACCACATGGTGCATTGATGTGGGATTGTATCAACATTTTATTGGAGTGTATATTGAGTTAGAGAACAATAAAATTCATGTGATTATGTTATATTTGAATTTTGGATTATGAAAATTACTGATGGTTTGATTATAGTGTGTGTAGGAATACGGAACATGTTTGTTGATCGATCCACATATGGGTAATGGGGTTGTATGGAAAGAATAATGAGTACCATTAGGAGAGGAGGAGCAGTATCCATGTTTCAACCTACAATTTTTAAACCTGTGAAGTAAATAAAAGAATACAGATTCTTAATCAAAACATAAATTAATCAATGGCTTGTACACATAGTACATAGAGATTTACATCAGAAACCCTTAATCGGGAGAAAAGCAACCTTCCTTGGCGTTGCACCTATCAAATCTTCATTGTATTAATTTCACCATTCACAATACAATATATACAATATTTTAGGTATTCCATAGCTACCAAAACCTTAATCCCTTAATCTAGGATTAATTTAGAAAACCGCTAAAAATAGAAAAAATGCTAAAATAGAAAAAAAACGCTAAAAAAAACATTTGGTGTGCTACCGCAGAGCCGAACACTTCACATAGCCAAGGGAAGGAAATTCTTTCCCCCTTGGGACTGGCCCTCGAGGAGAACCCAATTCACATATACACCACTACTAGGGAGGAATTGTCAGATGCAGTTGTCAAA
>JZKD02S1679923.1:145517-178983 GCA_000966675.3 Picea glauca
CCCCTCCCGCCGCCCCCTATAACTTTCCCTAGCCCAACTGGGGGACATTAAGGTGTGGAATAACTTATAAAAATGATATTTATGTTAACTAATTTAATTCATTGATAATTAACTAGTTTCATGTAGTTTACAGCTATGAATTTAAACCAGATTTAACTAATGTCAAAAACCAACCACTTGATGCATCTACAACATGCTAAATCAACATGAATGTAGTCTAATAATTCAACACAACAACATATAAATTATTTCCAAATACATAAAACTCATGACAACAATTAAACTCATAAATAACAGAGCAACAAGCTTAAACAATTTTCTTTTATAACATATGTGCAACCAACTGCTTGGGATGGATGTTCTACCCAACCATAGAATGATTGTTACAAATTTCAACATCCATTCACCCCTGAGCCGAAGCTAGTAATCCAAAAAAGTGGGTGGTCTCTCATTGTCCACTCACAACTCATAAAACTCAAAACCCATTGATATATTCCTATAGTTATCCTTATTTTCTATCATCCCTCTTCCTCTTGACCTTCCCAACCCAAGGAGTTTACCCCTTCACTGATCTCAATCCCTTGGGCATCACATTCATTTATCAGTTTTTATCTGGCACAAGTAACCGAGAATCTCTCAGCTGGGAACTCAATGTAACGACCCACCATTATGACAACAAGCGACCTACAATAGGTCAATTTTTTTTTTTTTTTCTGTGATGTGTTAGGAAAATAAAACATCATAAAAGAGTGACACCATCACCCCCTCAGTCACATGTATTGATATTTGAATAATCACTACATGCTAGAGTAATAATTCCAAAACATTCACAAGCCAACTTAAATGAAGTGTGAGATAAAACTAGTTACTAAACATTCTTGCACAATGTAAAATTAAGGCGCAACGAGGTCAACCCAATTTGACAATTATTCCAAGGCACCCAAGAAGTATGACATCTAATCCATCATTAACAATGCACGCAAACATCCCAATAATAATCATTGTAATATCCATGGTGCCAATAAATATTTGATTAGGTTCAAGAGTGAAGAAGTCGATCAATAAGTTCGATCATAATTTGTCATTAACTTCCAAGATATGTGTGTGATCCAAGTACAAAATTGGACAACAATCACGTCATTACAAGGAGCGCAGTTAATCTAAGCACTTAGGAATTCCTGCAACCACATATTCTCATTGAGCATGAGTATTTGAAGACGTAATCAATTGATTTTTAAGGTGCAAATAGTAAACTAAACACACCACCATCCATACATTGCATTTAATCAAGGCGCAAGGTAATTACCAATTCTTAATTCAATCCAGCAACATGGATATTTGAGGGCACAAGGAAAACTTGTATTTAATCCATCAATACTTACAATTAAGAGAGAAAGGCATAGATTTTAAATCATCATCTAGACAAAAATTCATAACACGATCAGTCCTATGACTTAACAACGTTCCACACTTCAATTATCGTTGCGCACAAGAGGTCTGAGAATACACAATGTACGTCATACTAAAATCATTGCACACAACTATTCTTTTATTTAAAAGGTCATTCATCAAAATACAATTCGTTAGGCGCTAGAGGACTAAATTCTAAGACCAACATTATTGCAAATTCAAATGCGCACAAAGTTTAACAATCTAAACTATTTGTTAAAATGCAAATTCCAGATGTTCAAGAATCCTAACACTCTAACTATCATTTATTAGATGGGATCCATGAATGAAGGCATTTGAACATCAACGTGAACTAGACATTTAACCAACTTTAGAACCCACCCCACAAGGTCATCATTCTTCATCTACCCATCTCGAATGAAACTAATAATCATTATTTAATCATTATAAGGGAGACGATAGTGATTGAATCAATGAACAACATCATTGGATATTTAGAGGCTAAGAACCTCGTTGAAACCTAGACCTTTAAGGTATTTAATGAAGTTTACTAATAAGGTAGAAAAAAACCCTCTTATTAATTTATTAAATAGAGACACCTCCTAGCAGTAATAATAATAAGAAAGTGATTTTGTGATTATTTTTCCTTCGCAATAATTACTTGCCGTAAATAAACAAATTTACATTCCTGGTTGTAAATGAATAAATTATATAAACAATAACCTTTTTCATTTGAAAATTGTTTTATGCAACCTCTTTTTACAAACAAATACAAAATAAAGTTTATAGAGAGATTCAACACAAAAATAGTTTTCAATTAACAAGTCATTAGATTTAAATATTAAAAATTATAATCTAGATAGTTACTAGTTGCATGGCAACTTACCCTTAATTGACCATTTACTCCTATCAACAATTAAATGAATAAAAATAGCAAAACTTATTCAGCCATCAAATATAAGGTTAACAGGTGGGACATCTAGACTTAGTGCCTTCTGGCCTGACAGGAAACGCTGCCACGATGGGTTCCAAAATTTAGAGTAAGGGTGTGTGTTCTGATAGGAGGGTATATTTTTTATTAAGGGTTTTTATAAGGTGAATCGAACTCACGATCTGGCAGGGATAACTTGTTTTCATTAACGTTTTTTAAAGGAATATTACTTGTTGTCTGGCAGAGATAAATTCGTTGTCATTAATGTTTTTTTAAAGGAATAATACTAGCACAACCACAAGTCACTCGTGGCTGGTGAATGCTGAAATAACCGAGCACTGGGCATTAAATAACCGCAGAACCTTGTGCATTAAATAACCGACGCGGTAAGAGCTCCAGGCAGGAAAATCCCACCCAGTAAATAATAGTTGTAGTAAAAATAGTGGCTGGTGAACTTGGGCTCTCTAGAAAATGAAACGTTAATCACTCACAGGTGGCAATTAGCGAGCTATTATAGTAAATTTCAAATATGATTAAGTAAAAGTAAAAAAATAAATATGTAAATGGATGTCTTTATAATAGTGAGGAAGTTAGTGGTTGAAATCACAACCATTGATTTATTGGGATGACTAAGAATATTCCAACAATATTTAATCTTGTCCATACAAAATTGATTAAGCACTAAAAACATATTAAATGTGCCCATTGTCAATAGGTACGCCTTTCGGTGTAACTTAGTGTCTGGCAAAGTTAAATCCATTGTCATTAACATTTTTTAAAGGAATATTACTTGTTGTCTAGCAGAGATAAACTGGTTTTCATTAACATTTTTTTAAAACAAAAATACTTGTTGTCTGGGAGAGATAATTCATTGTCATTAACCTTTTTTTAAAGGAATATTACTTGTTGTTTGGTGGATATAAACTCATTGTTATTAAGGTTCTAAAAAGAAAAAATTATGGTCTGGAGCCCTGAGCGAATGGCCTGAAACCACTCCTCTCGAAGGGCAGAGAAGTCACACACCCTTGGTAAGAACGAAAAAATAGCACGAGCATCAAGACACCCAAGAGAGGCCACGAGGATTCCCACAAGGAAGCTAAATTCTTTGCGTGGAGTGGGGCAGTCCTCATAATGGTTCTGGTGTACATTACATCTAGAAGGTCGACCAAGTGAGGTTCGCTATAGGAGGTAAATAAGGTAAAAGATATCAACTCCACCATAACATGGATATCAATGACCAGAGAAAGAGAGTTGTGATTGTACCGAAGTGTGAGTTGGTCGCAAGTCTGGCCTCCTCCCAAGGGTTTAGAAGCTCATTCGGGAGAAATTTCAAATTGGGCCTTTAAAGCACAGGAAGGGTAGGATATTGTAGAGAAACAAGGGGCAAGGCATTGGTTGGGTTTGACTCAACTCAGGGTTGTTAGGTGAATGAATCTGGATGAGAAGGACAACGCATATTTCTGACATACAAAAATGTACACAAACTTCAAAAATGTACACATAAGTCAAAAGAAATTTTACACCAACTAATCTCAAACCTTGACGTTTACTGTGAAGGGGGAACGACATTACTTTACAGAGTTAGTACTTCAATGTTTTCTACTCAACCTATCTCGGATTTACCCGAGGAATGTCAAGGGTGGAATGGTTATCCATCTAAAATTATTCCAACTACGTCGTGTCAAGCATCTTTCCAACTAAATTCAGAATACATTACATAATTTTTTACTCAAACAAAAATGTGAAATCGAACAAGCATCTTGCCAACCAAATTCAGAATTCATTACATAAATTTTTACTCTATCAAAAATTCAAAATCGAACAAGAATTTTGCCGACTAAATTTCAGAATCCGTTACATAAATTTTTACTCAATCAAAAATGTGAAATTGAACATGAGTACCTTAACCGGCGAAATTGTTTATTGGTGTTCATCGGCATCTGTGCCCCCTCCTCGCTCATGCTTGCTAATTTGTGACCTCATCGATACCTCCCAGCCTATGCTAGGGGTACTATTCTCCCCCCTGAGCCCCCCAAGCCGCAAAGGGGCCACACACACAACCAGATAAAGATAGCTCCTAGCTCGCCTCGCAAGGTCGAACTACTACTCACTATCCCGAGCTATGTATCTCAACTCCCACAAGAAAAATTAGTTAAGAAAAATTTCAACAGCGTAACCATAAGCATACCAGTCGTGCCCCATTCTCCTCTCCTTCCATTTCTTTTATATAGTTCTCTTAGTGACTTATTGTCAAATGCACATTAATTTATTTTTATTAAAACTTAAATAGGAAAATTCTCCCCCATACACTTGTCACCCGATCCCTTAGTTGCACCTCAATTTTATTTAATTAAATAATTTAATTTGTCATTTTTCCTCACCCACCTAAAAGTGTTCCTAAAAACACTCATCGATGTCCCTTTATTCCCTTAAATCCCCTTAATGACTGACGCCTTTATTAAATCTTAGTTGAGTTCGAAATTAGAAAGTTCTCTAGACTAGATTCCCTTCTATGTTCCACATTCTTTATGTATTTAAGTTTCCCCTTTTTGGTCTAAGTTCTAAATTAGCAAATTTTGTGCTTAGCCAACAATTAAGATTTTACATAATTTAATTCTTCAAAAAAAAATTATTTTTAATTTAATTTATGACCCTCATTTTCTTCACCCCCCCTTTTTAACTTGCTTAATTAAATTTTAGTTATCAAGGCCTATTTAGACCTAGGCTCTAAATTATTTAGGCTCAGCAGGAATTGTTTTTTAGGGAAAACTTATAATTATTAATATTTACTCATGCCATCATTCATTTTAAGGCTGACCAAGTCCTAAGGAGACATAGTTTTCTAGGTACTAGGTTCATTAATTCACCAATGTTAAAAATCACGACATTCCCTTCAAGATGCACTACGTTCTCCAAGGGTGCCACCCATATGTATTCATGTTCCATTTATGTGATGTGTCCTTCAAGATGCACGACGTGCTCCAAGGGTGTCACTCACCTGTATTCATGTTCCATTTATGCGATGTGCCCTTCAAGACACACTACGTGCTCCAAGGGTGCCACTTGCCTTTTGACTGATTTTGGTAGACATCAAATCCTGGAGTCAATAATCCATCAGGTGACCTTGTGGGATACTAAGGGCCTCTAAGGAATAAGGACCCTTCCTTATTGCACCCCCCTTAGAATCATCGTGAGTGATTGTCAGAATCTTCCCTCACAACATCGTGTATCTCTTGAACTAGGTAATTGTTAACATACAGTTTGAGCCACGGCAGGAGCACTAGTAGGTTGTGGCAGGGATGCTACCACACCTCTCCCTCAATATCTCTAGTTGTCATGCATGACCCCTTTACTCCAAATGTGAGTCTGATTAGAAATCTATCGTCAGTCTTCATCCATCAACGAACATGTAAGTGATCCATACACAACATCAGAATATATCAGTCATATGTCACATATGAAATAATAGAAATACGCCAACCACAAACAATCCACTCCCTAACTCGATCCTAAATCCAAGGAGGTTCATTGATTCCATCGACATCCCCAAACTGACAAGAGTCCTACACACTTAAGAGAAACTAGTCAATAGCACATGTTGACACATATATAATCAAATAACATATCATCATATCCACAACATCATCATAATCCATAAGAGAAAAAATCAATCATATAATGAATTGGATTACATGCATGCAAGTGTTTCCAAAGAATAAGACACATTAGGTTCTCACAAGAGCGGGATGTTACACACACCCCCTCTTGTTTTAAACTTTGTCTCGAAGTTTCATAGTATACAAGTGCAGAAATGAAGTATCTGACAATATCTAAAGTCTAGCTATAAAAAAAAATGGAAATTGCTGACACATATCATATACATCCTCACAGGTAGCTGAGTGTGGATTATAATTGTCCTCCTGGACCATGACCTATTCAAAAGTTCGACGTCGTAGCCATCGAATGCAATGGTCCAGAAAGCGGATTGGCTTCGCCATGAGAGCACCCTCGCCCAACATCCACCAAGAAATCAGTCAATCTCATGCGTAGGATCACTGACCTAAAGTCGCACAGAGATACAAGATACATCACGCAACACCTATAAGAATGAGGCACAACTACTTGTTAGGCCCTTTACAATTAGGGTCGATGCGATGCACATCGGAAAACCCTTATGTCGATCCTTTGCTTCTTCCATCCCCTTTCATATCATTTTCATTTATTCTTTCAAATCTTGGATCGCTTCTGGTCCTACAGGACCCCATCCTCGAGTCGATCCCAACTCAAAGGCGTTTGACACGGTCGCCCATAAAGAACTCACATGGCACCATCTTAATGGTGCTTCAATAGTTGTTGTTGTAAGCCAACTCTACCAGTGGCAAGAACTATTCACAATGTTTATGTTGGTCCAACACAGGCATACACAACACAACCTCCCAAGTTTGGTTTGTTCATTTTTTCTACTCGTCAACCTTCGGGTGATACATGATACTAAAGTTAAGTGGGGTTCCTAAGGCCTATTGGGAAACTCGTCCAACAATCATTGTGGATACCAATTCCCTTATCATATATGAATCTCTTGGTACGTCTGACAGTCTCAAAATCTTGCTGATAAAAACTCTAGTTATATAGGGTGGCTGATGTGTCATACGCACATGGAAAAAATGTGAACTCTTCCTTAGAGTGTTGAATATCACTAAAATCGAGTCGTTCCTCCTTGTCGTTAGCAACAATTTCCCCAATGAATTCCATTGAAACGACCTCCCATTTTGATTCTAGAATAGCATGTGGTCGTAGTAATCATGTCGGATTTCTAAGTTTAGCCTTAACCTGTCGACCTTATAGACATCTCACCACACAGTTGATGATGTCTGCCTTTATCCCTTCCAGAATAATAAGGGCTTAGGGTCTGTTCTCATCTTCATGACTACTGGATGAGCCATGTACATTTCTCTATGAGATTTGCATAAGATCAAATCTTCTCAATTCGTCGTTGGGTTGTAAGTAAATTTAGTTATCATATCAAAAAGATTTGTTGTTTTCCATAGTATATCCCTCAATTTTTGTACCAAAATGGTGTCTTTCCCCCCAAAAAAAATTCATTACTCTCTTATACCAGTTAGTGTCACGTTGTTGTTAGAATATTTTCACATAGATTCGTTTGAATAGGTAACACTAAAAATACACATGGTCTCTGACTCAACACGTCTGCCACTCGATTCATTGTACCTTTTAAGTAGTAAATCTGAAATCATAATCGATAAGAAGTTCTAACCAATGCCCTTGCCATGCGTTCAAGTATTTTTGTGTAAAAAGGTGTTGTAAACCACAGTGGTCCGTTTTTAGTTCAAATTTTCATCAAATCAGGCAGTGTCTCCACACTCTTAGGGCATATACGATGGCTAACAACTCCAAATCGTGTGTCTTGTAGTTCTCCTCATGCTTTCTTAACTTTCTCGAGATGTAAGCGATCGCTCGACCTTCTTGCATCAAGATTCCACCTAAGCCTTCCCCGCATCAGTGCATACCAAGAATTCCTTGTCCACATCAGGGACTTTTAGCATCGGCATTGTCGTCAACAACTCCTTGAACCTTCGATATGATTCCACACATATCTCAGTCTACACAAACTTCTTTTTCTTCTTCTGCAATTCCGTAATCGGATTGCTATCTTTGAAAAAACCTCGACGAGTCGTTGATAATATCTAGCTAAACCCATGAAGTTACGTACTTCAGGTATGTTCATCAGTGCAGGCCATTCCCTAATAGCCTCTAACTTAGTTGGATCTGCAGTGATACCTTCATCGAAGATAACATGCCCTAGATAGTTCTACAGTTTCCTATATAATTTGTTCTCTCGTAAACATAGTAGTACCTAGCACAAATGTTCGACAATGAATGCTTGAACAAACTTGCCCAAGTATTCATGGAAAACCCCTTCATCATGCTCAAGATTACCCTTGGGAATTTTTCCCATCCCCATGGCCCAACGATAATCTCGTAGTGTATGAACCGCATTTTGAAATCGGTCTTAGGAATAATCCTCTTTAATTTGTATTTGGTGATAACCTGATCTCCAATCAATCTTAAATACATTGTCGTGCCTTTCATTTGATCAAGCAAATTGTCTATACTGGCAACAGATAAAGGTCCCTGGATGTTGCCTCGTTCAAGGATGGTAGTCAACACAAAGGATTCCATGAGCCATCCTGCTTCTGTATGAGAATAATAGGTGCACCCCAAGGTGACACACTTGAACGTAAAGTCCTAGGTCCAAAAACTCCCTCAGTTGCATTGTCAACTCCTGTAAATCAGGGGTTGACATTCAAATAGTTGTTCCTTCTATCGGTTTAGTTCCATATTTTAAGTTGACTGTAAATTCCATCTTGGCTTCAAGCAATGCACCTGGTACTTCTTTTTGGAATCACGTCTACAAACTCTCGTACTACCGGAATGTATTCTAATCCTTCTGCCATGCCCTTGATGTTCGGTGCTAAGTATGCATATCACTTTCATCCTTACTCGTTCTCTCTTGTAGTGGTAGGTGTTAGCACTCTATAATTTTCCCAATTCTAAGGAGGCAATCACTAAGGTAACATCAAACCACTTTGGAGTCCTGGATATATCCCTCTAAGACTCAGAGAGGGCTCTCTCTGTCTGATCTAGCTTTGTTTGTCATAGATTGTAGGTTAGTTATTACTGTACAGAGGTTGGTTTGTAAATTGGTTGGCTAGATTAGGAAGGGAAGACCATTGGGCAATGGAGACAAAGAGGCACGATCCAATCAAGATAGGTTCTACAGGAAAAATTACAGAGCAGGGTAGGCACCTTTTTTGGATTCTTGAGATTATTGAAGGATGTGAAATAAAAAGTGAGGAGAGAATATGATACCAGAGAAATGAAGAATTCTGGAACTAATCCTCTAGCAGAAAACATAAAAATTATCCAAACGCCAGAAACATAGTGTACTTTTGAAAAAATTATGATCTTAATCATCTTTTGAATAATTCAGAAGAAAACAATATGTGACATGGAAAACATATTATAGAAGAGACACTTCACCAAAAATATATGCCGTAGGAATCCTAAGAAGCTTGACTTGTATTACTGAGATTTGATTAAAAGAGGCTTTGTGAGTTGTTTTACAAAAACTAAATCATGGTACCCCACTGATTAACCATTATACATTTGGACTATTACAATATATAGAAATATTATCTCCCAAGATCGGGAGGTCGAATTCAACAACCTCTGCCAAAAATAGAAACAAATCCCCGAAAGTCTTGAACTGACTTCCATGAAAGATGGGCTGAACTACTGAAAATAGGGGTCAACTCAGACATTCGTATCTCCTAAAATATGACAACTGTGTAAAAACAGAAGGATTATATTGTATATGATTTCATCCTGAACAAAAACATCTTTCAGTTTTTCCAAATTCATCTCCAGCTCTCTAAAATAGCTCCCACAAAATCATGAATAAAACAAGAAAAAATGGAAAACTAAAAAATAGCGCTCAAAGATGGATTTTATTCTCCCAATACCTGATACCTGTGAAAAACTTGAGAGAGTTTTTTTTTACTTAGATTGTTATGGAAAAAAACCTCTCTCGGTTTTTAAAAATTCCTTCTGGTTTGGCCGAAAATGCTCTCGAAAAACAGGTGGTGAAAACTGGTGAAAATGGTTTCTTTGTTATTTTGGGCAAGGTGGTTTTGGAGGGGGGAAAGTGGTTTTCGGACCCCCCCTAAAGTGGTAAGTGGTATTGGAAGGGGGGGATCCGAGTTCACCATATGGTGACATGTATCCTTTGGTAAACCACTTACTCAAACCCCCCTTGTTAAAGTTCGAAAAGCACGGGGGGTCCAATATTATTCATGAACATAGATTTTAATTTTTAGGGATATGTGCATAAAGTGGACGTTTTATTTTGTTTTTATTTATTTATTATCTGTTTTTTGTTTTACTGTTTTCATTTTCAATTTTTTTTTATTATTGTTATTTGTTATATGTTTATTTTTTATTTAATGTTTTATATTATTGTTTTGCATATGTTTATTATATGTATTATTAATGTTTTACTCTTTTTTTTTGTTTTAGTTTTTGTCTTATGTATTTTATATTGTTTTTTTAAACTTTATTTATTGTTTTAATTTTTTAAACTATTTTATTTTAATTAATGTTTTAATTTTATTTTTTAATTGATTTTTATTTTATAACTTTTATAACTTTATTATAAGTTGTTTTTGAAATGTTTTTAATTATTAAAATTTTTATAATGTTTTTTGTTTATCAATTATTTATATAAAATTAATTATTAGCCTAATGTTTTTATCCTAAGTTTGTTTATTCATGTACGGATGAAAATGGTGGGGGGTGAAGAAATGAAGGGCCGGGGAAAGAAGGATGCAACATGGTGATGAAGGGTCGAGTGAAATGGATGAAGGAAGAAGTGAAATCAACCGAGCCCAGTAAGTCAGATGTCTTGATCAAAGGAGCAACGTCAAATAAATAGCTGAAGAGTCAAGTTACCTATGATTATAGGACCCCAACATAGGCTCCACATGAGGATGACAACTCTTTCAGGAGGTGACAAGAACCACTAAACTATGAACATGCAGACCAGTACATTATTCGTTGGGTTGATCCCAAAACTTTATTCTACAACTTGCAAATGTTCTAATCCTTCAATTGAGACCACATCAAAATGAAGACTGAAATTTGAAATGCACATTGAACTGGAAATTGTACTGCAAACTGAAACTGAAAAAATTGTTGAAAGGAATGCTCAAAGAGCTGAGCTTATTTACACATTTCTACCTACCCTATACTGTTGAAAATCATGTTGAATCAAATAATACAAAAATGCCAATGAATCCAGTCAAGTAGTTGTTGAAACAAGTGGATTGCTTGACTGTTTGTTAACACAATAAAAAAGGAAACTTGACCTTTTTCTCACAAAATCAAAACTGCAAAGTGTAATGGCCACTGCTGAAAACATGATTGATCATTTAGGATAAAAAAATATTCCATGTAGTATGCTATGGGATCATGGAATACATGACCTATTTCTTGACTTTCAACAAATTTATGATCATAATTGGGTATGACACATAATCTTTTTACATCATTATATAGTTCCTGAGATGGCTGCAAATTTTTTGCTGAACTTTGAAATGGGACTCCTGCTGAAACAGACCATGAAACACTACCTAGTCATGTCTATATCATAACCTCATTTAAGTTCATAGCTGGCCAATGAACCATGACTTTGATAACACAAGTCATCCAACATATCAGTTATTGGGTCTTGTAGGAACTGAGATGTTTGTTGCATTGGTTCCAATGAAAGTTTTTTATTTTCTATGGGTTTATCATCCATGACATGATTAAAAAAATTCTTCAAAAATTGAAATGAATTGAAGGTTAATGGTATAGAGTTATAATGCATTAATTCATATTATGTCTTAGGCTCTAAGATTCCATCTAGAATTTTAAAATCAATGTAGCTCAAGGGCTACAATTCTGGGTCTAGAACAACTTCCATATCATCAATGACATCTTCAATTGAGTGATTAGAACATTCTTCATCTTTACAATCGACAACTTGTTTATAATTTTCTCTCAGAATTTGAAATGAATAGAAACATAGAGGCATAGATCTTTCACTTACTCTGAAGTTTTCTTCATTTTCCTCATCACTGTCATGATTGTTGTGCAAAGGTTGATTGTCATATTTGATATGTAATTGAGCTTCCTCCTCCCAACAACATGTTGTTGATTGCTTTGAATAGTTCACCTTGGTGTAATCCTCATCATAGTTATCATACTTGGGTAGATCGTCCATGAAGGAAAATTCATCAAACATACACATCATATCCACTGATTGATCTTCTACAAGCTGAGTGGGATTTTCATCTTTGACTATGTTGTGAATTGAATACATGAAATGATCATTTTCCAATCAATGATACCAAGGGTGAGATGCAAAGTGTTTGGGAATAGTGACCCTTTCTTTCTTTGTAGCCAATGGAACATGATGCCTTTGAACATCAAGTTCATTTCCCATGATGAATTTCTAGATCATTTCTTTCATTGTGTTGGCCAGAATGTCCAGTTTAGCTTCTGAAGATTTCAAATGCTCCTTTGCTATTTTCTTCCTTTCTCCTACCTTGATCTTTGACCTTTTGATCAATAAATTTGCTTCCACACTAATCGCACTGTCTTGCATCTCATTGAGTGTAGTAGTGTACCTTTCTCTTAGTTGAAATTCCATCTCTGGACCAAAGGCATATGGGTAGTGTAAAAGAGATAAACCAGGAGGTGGTCTTATATAAACAGGCATGGAATTGTAAACTTGATTGAATCTGGCTGAAAATTTCTGCACTATTTCTCCTGGTTGTCTTTTCAAATGATCATACTCTTCTAGAATGAGGAAAATATTTCTCTTGATCTCCCATTTATTAAGGAATATTTTTACAAACTGTTGAAGATTGGGAATGCTTGCAGTTGACAAACTTCTGAACCATTCCTTAGCTCTACCTTGCAAAGATAAAGAAAAAATCCTAATGCAGACATCATCTTCCTCAACCTCAAAAAGGTCAAGATAATTTTCAAAACCTTGTATGTGTTTTTCAGATGTGATATTACCATGTTATCCATCAAATCTCAGAAGATGTTTGTAATAATTGGTAGGGAAATCGTGGTGTATAGGGGGTAAGATAAAAGGCTTGTATCTATCTGGAATATTTACAGGTGTAGGAGTATGTACAGGGGCTGTAAAACTGGGCTTGATCTCTTGAGGCTCCTCAGGTTGAATTTGATCAACATGAGTTTCAACCATATAGTATTGGCTAGATTCACAAAAAGACAGGAAATAATTAAAAATAAAACCTATTATGTCTTGGATGAAATTCCAACTTCCATACCTGATCTTTTCAGATTGTCTTGTCATGTTTCAGGTACTTCCTCTAGTGGAGTCTTTGAATTGGAACTGATCTGGCACTAATTGGAGTCGCCAAGTGGATGATTCATCCTTCCTATGTCTTTTCACTGCCCACCATCAGTAACCAGATCTGGAACTTGATATGATTTCTGAGGAAGGTTCCCCAGTATGGTCACCACTATGTTAGCACTTTGTAATTTGCCCAAGGCTAAGGAGGCAATCACTAAGGTAACATCAAACCACTTTGGAGTCTTGGATATAGCCCTCCAAGACTCAAAGAAGGCTCTCTCTGTCTGATCTATCTTTGTTTGTGATATATTTTAGTCTAGTTATTATTGTACAGAGGTTGGTTTGTAAATTGGTTGGCTAGAAAAGGAAAGGAAGACCATTGGGCAATGGATTCAAAGAGGCATGATCCAATCAAGATAGGTTCTACAAGAAAAATTGTAGGGAAGGGTAGGCACCTTTGTTGGATTCTTGAGATTATTGAAGGATGTGGAAGAAAAAGTGAAGAGAGAATATGGTACCAGAGGAATGAAGAATTTTGGAACTAATCCTCTAGCAGAAAACATAAAAATTATCCAAACGTCGAAAACAGAGTGTACTTTTGAACAAATTATTATCTTAATCCTCTATTGAATAATTCATAAGAAAAAAATATGTGACATGGAAAACGTATTACAGAAGAGACACTTCACCAAAAAGATATGCCGCATAAATCCTAAGAAGCTTGACTTGTATTACTGAGATTTGATTAAAAGAGGCTTTGTGAGTTGTTTTACAAAAAATAAATCACGGTCCCCCACTGATCAACCATTGTAAATTTGTACTAATAAAATATATAGAAATATTATCTCTCTATATCAAGAGGTCTAATTCAACAACCTCCTCCAAAAATAGAAAAAATCCCCAAAAATCTTGAACTCACTACCATGAAAGATGGGTCGAATTGCTGAAAATAGGGGTCAAATCAGACATTCGTATCTCCAAAAATATGACATTTGTATGGAAATAAAATATTTTATTGTATATGAGTTCTTTGTGAACAAAAACCTCTTTTTGTTTTTCCAAATTCATCTCCATCTCTCCAAAACAGCTCCCACAAAATCATGACCAAAATAGGAAAAAATGGAAGCCTGAAAAATAGTGCTTATATCTGGTTTTGATTCTCCCAATCCTTGATACTTGTGAAAAAACTGAGAAAGGTTTTTGTTAATAAGCTTGTTACAAAAAAAAACCTCTCTCGATTTTTTAAAATTCCTTCTGTTTTAGCCGGAAATACTCTCGAAAAATAGGTGGTCAAAAATGACGAAAATGGTTTTTTTGTTATTTTGGGCAATGTGGTTTTGGAGGGGGGAAAGTGGTTTTCGGGACCCCACTGGAGTGGTAAGCGGTATTGGAAAGAGGCGGGGGGGAGGGGTGTCTGATTTCACCATACGGTGACACGTATCCTTTGGTAAACCACTTACTTAGACCCCTCCCCCCTTGTTAAAGTTTAAAAATCACGAGGGGTCTCATATTATCCATGGATGTAGATTTTAATTTTTAGGGATATGTGCATAAAGTGAACGTATTGTTTTATATATGTTTATCGTATGCATTATTAATGTCTTATGCTTTTTTTTTTTTTAGTTTTTGTCTTATGTATTTTATATTGTTTTTTAAACTTTGTTTATTGTTTTAATTTTTTTAACTATTTTATTTTAATTAATGTTTTAATTTTATTTTTTAATAGATTTTTATTTTATAACTTTTATTACTTTATTATAATTTGTTTTTGAAACGTTTTTAATTATTAAAATATTTATAATGTTTTTTGTTTATCAATTATTTATCTAAAATTATTTATTAGCCTAATATTTTTTATCCTAAGTTTCTTTATTCATGTAGGGATGAAAATGGTGGGGAGTGAAGAAATCAAGGCCGACGGAAAGAAGGATTCAACAAGGTGATGAAGGGTTGAGAGAAATGGATGAAGGAAGAAGTGAAATCAACCAAGCCCAGTAAGCTAGATGTCTTCATCACGGGAGCAACGTCAAATAAACAGCTGAAGAGTCAAGTTACCTATGATTATAGGACCCCAACAGTAGGGAAGAAATGAATCTCAGGGATACTCCTCATTTTCTTCCTACAATCACACTTCTCTATCCTTCATCATCAGTCCAAATCAACCACCTCATCTTACCATTGAGTATCGCATCATGCAATTCCCATCTGTCCATACTAATCATATCGTCATAAGATATTAAGATCATGACGTAGGTTAGACTTCGTTACATTATCCTCGAATTAAAGCCACAATTCATACCCCTTCCTCCCAACATCCAGTTGGTACCCAAAGCCATATCGATGAATATAAACTTGTCTTGTTGAATGCCTTTACCTGAATCCCTTCAGCGCGGTACTAGAATTAGAGCTCTCCATAACATTGGGGTCTAGAAAATACTAAAATTTCATTTGGCGATGGCACCTAATGTCTCAAGAACAGTGGGTTGGTGCTCGGCCTAGCGGTTATTCACCGCGGTCATGAATCCTGTGGGCCTTTCCCAAATCATCCACTATAGTGGGTCTTGTCGATTTGGTTGCTCTATCCCTCTTAACCAGATATTCGTGTTGGTGATGTGGCTCTCCACATTCTAGCATCTGGTCTTCGGTCTAGTACTTTGGGTCCCCGAAGTAGTGGTTGCTGGCCCACCAACCAGAAACCCCAAGTTTGTTCTACTGAACAGGCCCAACCGTTGTTGTTTCTAAAGCGGTGGTCCCTTGTAGGGGGTTCTCTGTTGAGAAACTCGTCATCATGATGTCGTGAACTAGGGTTCTAGAGATTTATTTTAATACCAAGTTGTCTTTTCTGGTTGGCGTATGATGTTGCTACGCACCAGATGTCGTTAGTCGAGACAGTCTTGCAAGAATCCTATCCTGACTCTTTTTGTAGATTCTTCTTCAACTAAGCGGCCTATTGGATTGCATCAAGCAACGTCTGAGGAATTTATACCCTTTCCTTCACACAATGTCGGAGTTAAGTCCGTACATGAACTTGTTGACCTCTAACTTCTTCGTGTTCAGATGCGGGGCATACCGGGGTAACTTCATAAATATGATCTCAAAATCTGGCACGGCGTCATAAGGTGTCGAACTCATAGACCTAATGCTCAATGAATTCCTATGAGCATTACTTCTTCCAGAACCGTTTCCCTAACACGGCTTCGACAACCATGTTTAGTTGAGGTAGGAGAATCCTCCTCCATAAAAGAGCACTCCCTTTTAGCTGAAGATCGCCTATGTGGACCTTCATAAGGGAGGTCGTAACTGCGAAGTGAAAATCACATCGCCTTGATCTCCATCCATGCCTTGGTGGATAAGCCATTCATGCCACTCATGAATGCAGGAACTTAATATTCTATAGTTTCCTGTGAATTATACTAGTACTGGATCGAGCTTGTTGTGTACCCTCAAGGGTACAAGCACCCTGGACTTATCTCAGCACAAACGATTAGTCAAGGCCTCTGAAAATTCCCTGGAACGACCATGTCATACCCAATGCATCCCACATGGAAATCCTCTTATGCTTGAAACTTGTTCTTCTCCTTGGAGGTTGGACCCCTCTAGCGCAGGTGCTACTGGAGGCGTCGCACCTCCTCTGCAGGCTCCACGTCACGAATCTCTACAACATCCTCTAACCATGATTACTGCAAGGACATGTTAATAATTCAATTAGGGTTGAGTATAAATCAAGGACTTAATTCAGTGGAAGGCATGGTTATCCATAGTCACAGGGTTGAATCCACTCTGATACCATATGTAATGACCCACCGTTATGACAACAAGAGACAGACAACAGGTCAATTTTGTTTTTGTGTTGCATTAGGAAAATAAAGCATCATAAAAGAGAGACACTGTCACCCCCCCAGTCACAGGAATTGATATTTGATTAATCAATGCGCACTAGGGTAATAATTCCAAAACATTCACAAGCCAATTTAAATGAATTGTGAGATAAAACTAGCTACTAAATAGTCTTGCACATTGTAAAATTAAGGCACAGCGAGGTCAACCCAATTCGATAGTTATTCCAAGGCACACGAGAAGTATGACATCTAAGGCATCATTAACAATGCATGCAAACATCCCAATAATAATTACCGTAATATCCATGGCGCCAGTAAATCTTTGATTAGGTTAAATAACGAAGAAGTCGATCAATAAGTTCGATCACAATTTGTCATGAACTTCCAAGATGCATGTGTGATCCAAGTATTGAATTGGACATCAATCAAATCATTACAAGGAGCGTAGTTAATCTAATCACTTAGAAATTCCTAAATCCACATAGTCTCATTGCGCGTGAGTATTCGAAAACGTAATCAATTGATTTTTAAGGCACAAATAGTAAACTAAGCCCACCATCATCGATACACCACATTTAATCAAGGTGCAAGGGAATTACCAATTCTTAATTCAATCCAGCAACATGGATATTTGAGAGCGCAAGAAAAAATTGTGTTTAATCCATCAATACTTACAATTAAGAGCACAATACATAGATGTTAAATCATCATCTAGACAAAAAATCATAACGCGAGCAGTCCTATGACTTAACAACGCTCCACACTTCAATTATCGTTGCACGCAAGAGGTATGAGAATACACGATGTACGTCATGCTAAAATCAATGTGCGCAACTGTTTTAAAAGGTCATTCATCATAATACAATTCATTAGGCGTTAGAGGATTAAAGTCTAAGACCAACATTATTACAAATTCAAATGCAAGCGACGTTTAACAATCTAAACTATCCGTTAAGACGCAAATTCCAGATGCGCAAGAACCCTAACACTCTAACTATCATTTATTATATGGGATCCATGAACGAAGGCATTCTAATATCAATGTGAAGTGTTAGCGATCAAAATGTATTTGACTTTTGAGAGCGTTTTCATCTCTCTCTATTTTGACTTATTAATTTCTTCAGTCTTTTGGCCAATGTCTTAACCCCCACTTCTTCATCAATCTCCCAGTGATTACCTTTGCCCAACATCCTTGACTTTGCCATTTCGAACTACAAAATCAAAATGGTTAGTTCACCTAAACTTCTATTTTGATAATACTTTCAAATAAAATTTGTTATTTTGTAGTATTATAAAGTGGTGGGTGCTCGAAGTGTCCTGATCATAAAGACCAACTCTACTGATTTATGAGTCATATGTCAAGCTGCAATTTAAGGCACAAAGCCAATTCTCATCCTCAGTCACAAATCATATTAGGTAATTTTGAGGGGCCCATTGGTCAGTTCTTATGTCAAGCCTAAGCCTGAGTTTATGAATCAAAGCGCATATGCCTTAATTTACCAATGTACCAGAACCAAATCTTATATCTACGAGTCCTAGCTAGCTCACAAGTCATACACATGCCCAATTCTCATAATAAGCTACAAGCCAACGCTTATGACAGGTCAACACATCAAGATATGAGCTAACTAAGTCAAAGCCACCATCCAGGTCACGTCCACATGTCAGTCCATATCCATTAACCAACAGATAAACCGAGTCCACATGCCACTCATTCAATCCAATCCGAGCCACAAGCCAAACACAGGCAACTGAAAGGTGCCAAGGGATTGAGTTTTTATTATGCTTGTATAGGCGTTTAAGGAGCTCCACTGCCAGGTATCAGGCCATGAGGAAAATCCACAAACAACTCAATGTGCATATGCCATGTGAATCAACGGGCGTTAATTTCTAATCATAGATCGATGCCCAAGTGCCCTAAGAATGAAGATGGCTTGGCTTTTTAGCATTTGACTAATGTCAAGCGAGCCTGGGAATGATTGCTAACCACTGAAAATCATGTCAAGTGGCATGTTTCTTTGTCATCATTCCAAGATTGTTGGTGAATAGATGCTGAAACATCATCCAAGTGTCTGAACTATAAGTTATCATAAATTCTAGATATGGCTCAGAATTTCATGAGGGACCCTGTCTTAACAAACTGGAGATTGCATGTGGATCATCAAGAAAACGGCCACGAATTCTCTAACGCCACTACTAAGCTGGAATATGAATTAATGTTCACTAATTCATGCATTGAGTCCAATTAGATTGTTGTTCAGCTCAAACAGTCTCATAAATTTCTTATTTGGGCACGCTTTAAGGGTTCCATTATCCATTCAAGGTGGCTGAAGAATGGTCGAAAGTCCAGTTCGACAAGAAATTCATCATCCAGGTGTGCATTTCAGTTAACAAAAGGCTTCAATCCTATCTCAGTGTGATTAATACTCAAATCTCTTTCAGCTCTAAACTCATTACTGTTTGATTGAGTCACAACTGATGCTTAAAGTCTGCCTGAACCGAATGGAGTTTACCTATAATCAATGTATATCCAAGATTCGATTCATACCATAACTCTAAGTCTTGCTATTAATCATAGATTTATCCTTGATCATAACAGTTACTCAAGTTGAGTCACATACCAGAACTTTGAGTTCCATCTTCAGCTTTCAATTGCACTCATATCTCCTGGATTTAAGGGACACATCAACACTTTCATTATGTCAAAGTCTGGACCGGCCTTAAGGGATGAAATTGATGTAGTTTGGTATTTGGAAGCCCATTCATATGTAGCAAAGTTTTTCAAACAAGCAGGAGTATTCCCATACTGTGAAAAATTGACTAATTTCCATCAACAAGTGGTTGAATCCTTTGCAATTGCATATGATGGAAGGTCTGCTAAGATAGGGAAGGAAGAATTTATAATAGATGAAACCTCGATTGCAAAGTTTACAAGACTTCCAAGAACAAGAGACTGTTGGTTCAAATCCACAGTGCCATCAAATATAGAATTCAGATCATATTTGTTGCCCACTCACAAAGACTTAATTTGGAAGAAAGATATTCCAATGTCCTTTTTGGAACCTCAGTGGCAGGCATTGCTAAAGGCAATCTTTGTTTACATTACCTGTGAGGGATGGTATAACAGAGTAATGTTTTACCATTTTAAGCTTCTCAATCATTTCATAGGAAGAGAACCCATCAATCTACCTTTCTTCTTTCATAAAAACTCTAACTAAAATGGCAAGACAAGTTAAGGTTAAACCAACTAAAGTTTCTAGCAGACTGTCTCACCAAGGGCTTATTACCCTTCTTGTTAAGGAAGCTTTGAAGAAGAAACATGCTAATTGGGGCTTCTTCCTCTTTTGGAATGAATTTCAAACCGAGGGACCACCAGAAGAAGAGGCTAAAAAGACCAATGGCAAGAAGACAATCACACCTAAAAGCAGTCAGAGAAAAAGGAGAGCAATATCACCTTTACCACAGCAAGAAGAACCCTCTTCATCCAAAAGAAAGAGATCAAAGAGGAAGCTGCATTTTGATCAGGTAGAAGATTCACCTATAGAGGGTAATCTAATAAGCCTACCTTATTCTGATTCAGATCCAGAAGGAACAGACAGTCCCAGAAGCCAGGCCACTAAGGTTGGAAACCCTTTCCCAGATTGCCACCTCTTTTGAACAAGAAATGCAAGTTGAAACACATCAAGATGAGGTTATAAGTTTAGCTAAAGAGAGAGGAGCCTCGTCTAAAAATCCCTGAGGTCATTTGCATTCATACAGGTAATCTAAATTCATCAATTTTGATTTTTTGGGAAAGTTTATGTTTTCGATGGTTTAGGCGAGCCTATGCGTGCTCATTAACCACTGAAAGAAAAAACACTTTTGGTTTATAAGTGCTTAAATCTGGATACAGTTAACCACCAAAAGCTGTGATTACCAGAATACTCAAAATTTTTCTTAGATTCGAGATTTTCGAGTTGGATTGGTATGAAATATTCTTCAATAAGCTGATTATGAATTATCAAATCAAAATCTGAAGGCCATTCTTGGAGATGAAAGTCAAAAGGGAATTTTTTGACTAGATTTGGTCATTTTCAAGGGCAAAATGATAGGGATCAAATGACACATCATCCAACTCGATTTCTATCTTCAGGATAACAAGCCAAAGAGCCTTGGAAGGTTGATCTCCACATCATCAACTGTTCAACACATATTGAAGACTAGAATACAGGGATTTTCCTTATTCTAAGGACCTTTTCCTACTACTCTGTATATATAGTTTATGTTTACTATTTTTAGAAAGATAGATCCATAGTTTTAGGATCTGATCATTACATTGTAAATCTATAAAGCTAAAGGTAGTAAAGGAACCAGGAGGTTCGACTTTGGAGACTTTTTTCATATTATGTAACTCAAAACTTATCATTTTCATATTGAGTAATACAAGCTTCTTTTGCCATAACTTGTTCAGATTTCATCTTCTTGTCTATTCTGTACTTGCACCTGGATATTATATTCATGATTTTATGCTTGTTTATGCTCGATAACTATTATCTTATCACTGCATTCATAAGTTTAACTTCACAAGTATTTCTGTGATTATTGTAATTGGCCATTCATATATTCTTCATATGTGATTCTACTGATATAATAGTTATTTCTTCATTCATCCCTTTATTTGTAAACTCTCTGAACATTTGTGGTTGAAAGCCTTGTCCATCTAAATCTGTTTATGCATGATTTGAGTGAGAAATGATTCAGTCCTCCGACTTGATCCAAACCCACACTTTTTATTGAGAAAATAGTTACCAAAAGATTAAGTTACTAGGCATCTCTGACTTATAGCCTAGGAGAGTTTCCTAGAGTGATAACAAATTGGCGTCGTTGCTGGGGAGAGGAGATCGAAGCTCAGCTTCCTTGGAAGACGACATAGATCCAGCTTTGATGATAGACAAATCCTGGACATCATTTTGGTTGTAATCATCTATCTAGCGACTCCATGAAGGATGAATTCAGTGGCGACTCCGTCATTCAAAAATCTGTTGGTGACTCCACTGGTATGACATGAACCGGATCTTTGCTAAGAGGTATGCGTTCTGTGATTTTTCAAAAATTGTTGGTTTCCCAAATCCAATACCTACTAAAGATGAATGGGAAAATAGTCTTCCCAAATTTCGAGGAGAAGACTGGGAAGTACCAGCCGAACATTTGTTGGATTTTCATGACTACATGCATCGGTTGCGAGTTGTGCATGAGGATGTTGAAATCCAACTTTTCAATCTTTCATTAGAGGGAATTGCTCGTGATTGGTATCGGTCTCTTCCTTTTTCAAGTGTCATCTCTTTGGATGATTTTCATGCTACCTTTCATATAGTTTTTAAAGAGATATATTCAACTGACCTTCTCTATCCTAAATGTTGTCATGATTTCAATTTGTTTAATAAGGAATCAGATAGTTATGTGAAATATGCTACAGCAGGAGATGCTTCTCAATATGACCAAGATATTTATGATCTACAGGATGATGGCCATAGTATAGATTCTTTAAACAGTATACCAAATGCATCCACTATCTTAGATTGTTATCAAGATCATATTGCCTCCTTTGAAAAATTGAAAAATGATGAGCAGATTTTTAAATCATCATATGACAGTTTTGAATCTACATCAGATCCTAAGGGTATTTCTCAGTTTCAAGATTTGCAGCGACTGGAAGTTTGCAGCAAATATCAAGAAGAAGGCAAGGAGATGAAAACTCCAGACCACTAGTCCATCTTATATGTTTCTCCAACAGATCTCGAGCAGCTTGCATTCAACAGTGAGATTAGTAAAGGAAGTTTTCAAAACCTTTTCAATTTACAGTTGGATCAACAGTCCAAAGAGGTATTCTTTCATGGTTTTTATGACACTATTACAAACTATTTGGAATCTATGGGAAGCATAAATATCAAAACAGTTTTGTTAGATGAGGGACAATTTTGTTTCTGTTATCAACTATATTTTTGCATGATATGGCTTCCATCATTTTTGGGGTTAAGATCAAGGATGTTATTAGTAAATCATTTCCTGACATGGCTTCATTAGAAGCATGACTTCACTTAATAGGAGCCAATTTACTGATTAGTGTAGAAATAGGTAGAAGAATAAGCTCGCAATACAAGCAATTAGATCTTTTTCAGTTGTTCAGTGCATGAATAAGCAGGGTAGACTTCAGGAAGGCTACAAGAAAGCTACATACAGGTTACAGGTTTGCAGAGGAACAGTTGCACAGGCCAGAGGACTCCATGCCCAATGCCAAAGGCAACCATATAACTCCATGCCTAATGCTAAAGGCTACTGTAAATACCAGGTTCTTGGAAACCTCGCAGGGAGGTCTCCATCCTAGTTGGAGCCAGATGTTAGCGATCAAAATGTAATTGAATTTTGAGAGCGTTTTCATCTCTCTCTATTTTGACTTATTAATTTCTTCAGTCTTTTGGCCAATGTCTTAACCCCCACTTCTTCATCAATCTCCCAGTGATTACCTTTGCCCAACATCCTTGACTTTGCCATTTCGAACTACAAAATCAAACTGGTTAGTTCACCTAAACTTCTATTTTGATAATACTTTCAAATAAAATTTGTTATTTTGAAGTATTATAAAGTGGTGGGTGCTCGAAGTGTTCTGATCATAAAGACCAACTCTACCGAGTTATGAGTCATATGTCAAGCTGCAATTTAAGGCACAAAGCCAATTCTCATCCTCAGTCACAAATCATATTAGGTAATTTTGAGGGGCCCATTGGTCAGTTCTTATGTCAAGCCTAAGCATGAGTTTATGAATCAAAGCGCATATGCCTTAATTTACCAATGTACTAGAACCAAATCTTATATCCATGAGTCCTAGATAACTCACAAGTCATACACATGCCCAATTCTCATAATAAGCTACAAGCCAACGCTTATGACAGGTCAACACATCAAGCTATGAGCTAACTAAGTCAAAGCCACCATCCAGGTCACGTCCACATGTCAATCCATATCCATTAACCAACAGATAAACCAAGTCCACATGCCACTCATTCAATCCAATTCGAGCCACAAGCCAAACACAGGCAGCTGATAGGTGCCAAGGGATTGAGTTTTTATTATGCTTGTACAGGCATTTAAGGAGCTCCATTTCCAGGTATCAAGCCATGAGGAAAATCCATGAACAACTCGATGTGCAGATGCCATGCGAATCAACAGGCGTTAATTTCTAATCATAGATCGATGTGCAGGTTCCCTAAGAATGAAGATGGCTCGGCTTTTCAGCATTTGACTGATGTCAAGCGGGCCTGGGAATTATTGCTAACCGTCGAAAATCATGTCAAGTGGCGCATTTCTTTGTCATCATTGCAAGATTGTTGGTGAATAGATGTCGAAACATCATCCAAGTGTCTGAGCTGTAAGTTATCATAAATTCTAGATATGGCTCAGAATTTCATGAGGGACCCTATCTTAACAAACTGGAGATTGCATGCAGATCATCAGAAAAACGGCCACGAATTCTCTAACGCCACTACTAAGATGGAATATGAATTAATGTTCATTAATTCATGCATTGAGTCCAATTAGATTGTTGTTCAGCTCAAACAGTCTCATAAATTTCTTATTTGGGTGCGCTTTAAGGGTTCCATTATCCATTCAAGGTGGTTGAAGAATGGTCGAAAGTCCAGTTCGACAAGCAATTCATCATCCAGGTGTGCATTTCAGTTAACAAAAGGCTTCAATCTTGTCTCAGTGTGATTAATACTCAAATCTCTTTCAGCTCTAAACTCGTTACTGTTTGATTGAGTCACAACTCATGCTTAAAGTCTACCTGAACCGAATGGAGTTTACCTATAATCGTTGTATATCCAAGATTCAATTCATACCATAACTCTAAGTCTTGCTATTAATCATTGATTTATCCTTTATCATATCGGTTACTCAAGTTGAGTCACATACTAGAACTTTGAGTTCCATCTTCAGCTTTCAATTGCACTCATATCTCCTAGATTTAAGGGACACGTCAACACTTTCATTATGTCAAAGTCTGGACCGGCCTTAAGGGCTGAAATTGATGGAGTTTGGTATTTGGAAGCCCATTCAGATGTAGCAGAGTTTTTCATACAAGCAGGAGTATTCCCATACTGTGAAAAAATGACTAATTTCCATCAACACGTGGTTGAATCCTTTGCAATTCCATATGATGGAAGGTCTGCTAAGATAGGGAAGGAAGAATTTATAATAGATGAAACCTCAATTGTAGAGTTTACAGGACTTCCAAGAACAAGAGACTGTTGGTTCAAATCCATAGTGCCATCAAATATAGAATTTAGATAATATTTGTTGCCCATTCACAAAGACTTAATTTTGGAAGAAAGATATTCCAATGTCCTTTTTGGAACCTCAGTGGCAGGCATTGCTAAAGGCAATCTTTGTTTACATTACCTGTGAGGGATGGTATAACAGAGTAATGTTTTACCATTTTAAGCTTCTCAATCATATCACAGGAAGAGAACCCATCAATCTACCTTTCTTCTTTCATAAAAACTCTGACTAAAATGGCAAGACAAGTTAAGGTTAAACCAACTAAAGTTTCTAGCAGATTGTCTCACCAAGGGCTTATTACCCTTTTTGTTAAGGAAGCTTTGAAGAAGAAACATGTTGATTGGGGCTTCTTCCTCTTTTGGAATGAATTTCAAACCGAGGGACCACCAGAAGAAGAGGCTAAAAAGACCAGTGGCAAGAAGACAATCACACCTAAAAGAAGTCAGAGAAAAAGGAGAGAAATATCACCTTTTCCATAGCAAGAAGAACCCTCTTCATCCAAAAGAAAGAGATCAAAGAGGAAGCTGCATTTTGATCAGGAAGAAGATTCACCTATAGAGGGTAATCTACTAAACCTACCTTATTCTGATTCAGATCCAGAAGGAACAGACAGTCCCAGAAGCTAGGCCACTAGGGTTGGAAACCCTTGCCCAGATTGCCACCTCTCTTGAACAAGAAATTCAAGTTGAAACACATCAAGATGAGGTTATAAGTCCAGCTAGAGAGAGAGGAGCCTCGTCTAAAAAGCCCTGAGGTCATTTGCATTCAGACAGGTAATCTAAATTCATCAATTTTGATTTTTTGGGAAAGTTTCTGTTTTCGATGGTTTAGGCGAGCCTGTGCGTGCTCATTAACCATAAAAAAAAAAGCACTTTCAGTGGATAAGTGATTAAATCTAGATACAGTTAACCACCGAAAGCTGTGATTACCAGAATACTCAAAATTTTGCTCAGATTCAAGATTTTTGAGTTGGATTGGTATGAAATCTTCTTCAATAAGTTGATTATGAATTATCAAATCAAAATCTTAAGGCCATTCTTGGAGATGAAAGTCAAAAGGGAATTTTTTGACTAGATTTGGTCATTTTCAAGGGCAAAATGATAGGGATCAAATGACACATCATCCAACTCGATTTCTATCTTCAGGATAACAAGCCAAAGAGCCTTGGAAGGCTGATTTCCACATCATCAACTGTTCAACACATTTTGAAGACTAGAAAACAGGGAGTTTCCTTATTCTAAGGACCTTTTCCTACTACTTTGTATATACAGTTTCTGTTTACTGTTTTTAGAAAGATAGATCCACAGTTTTAGGATCTGATCATTACATTGTAAAGCTATAAAGCTAAAGGTAGAATAGGAACCAAGAGGTTCGACTTTGGAGACTTTTTTCATATTATGTAAATCAAAACTTCTCATTTTCATATTGAGTAATACAAGCTTCTTTTGCAATAACTTGTTCAGATTTATGTTGTTATATTATATTCATGCCGTTATGCTTGTTTATGCCCGATAACTGTCATCTTATCACTTCTTTCATAAGTTTAACTTCGCAAGTATTTCTGTGATTATTGTAATTGGCCATTCATATATGCTTCATATGTGATTCTACTGATATAATAGTTATTTCTTCATTCATCCCTTTATTTGTAAACTCTCTGAACATTTGTGGTTGAAAGCCTTGTCCATCTAAATGTGTTTATGCATGATTTGAGTGAGAAATGATTCAGTCCTCCGACTTGATCCAAACCCACACTTTTTATTGAGAAAACAGTTACCAAAAGATTAAGTTACCAGGCATCTCTGACTTACAGCCTAGGAGAGTTTCCTGGAGTGATAACATGAAGTAGACGCTTAACCAACCTTAGAACCCACCCCACAAGGTCATCATCCTTCATCTACCCATCTCGGATAAACATGTTTAATTATACATCAATAAACTAATAATGATTATTTAATCATTATAAGGGAGACCATAGTGATTGAATCAATGAACAACATCATTAGATATTTAGAAGCTAAGAACCTTGTGGAAACCTAGACCCTTAAGGTATTTAATTAAGTTTACTAATAAGGCAACGAAAAACAGTTCATTAATTTATTAAATAAAGACACCTCCTAGCAGTGATAATAATAAGAAAGTGATTATGTGATTATTTTGCCTTCCCATCAATTCCTTGCGGTAAATAAAAAATTTACATTCTTGGTTGTAAATTATATAAACAATAACCTTTTTTATTTGAAAATTGCTTTATGTAACCTCTTTTTACAAACAAATACAAAATAAAGTTTATAAAGAGATTCAACACAAAATTAGTTTTCAATTAACAAGTCATCAGATTTAAATATTAAAAATTATAATCTGGAAACTTATCCTTAATTTACCATTCCCTGCCATCAACAATTAAATCGATAAAAATAGCAAAACTTATTCATCCATCAAACAGAAGGTTAACGGGTGGGACATCTAGACTTAGTGCCTTATGGCCTGACAGGAGATGCTGCCACGATGGGTTCCAAAATTTAGAGTAAGGGCGTGCGTTCTAACAGGAGGGTATAGCTGTTATTAAGGGTTTTTATAAGGCGAATCGAACTCGCGGTCTGGCAGGGATAACTTGTTGTCATTAACGTTTTTTTAAAGGAATATTACTTGCTGTCTGGCACAGATAAATTCGTTTTCATTAACGTTTTTTAAAGGAATAATGCTTGTTGTCTGGCGGAGATAAACTGGTTGTCATTAACATTTTTTTTTGAAGGAAATTTACTTGTTTTTTTGGCGGAGATAATTCGTTGTCATTAACGTTTTTTTAAAGGAATATTACTTTCTTTTTGGTGGAGATAAACTCGTTATTATGAAGGTTCTAAAAAGAAAAACTTACGGTCTGGAGCCTTGAGGGAATGGCCTGACACCACTCCTCTCGAAGCGCAGAGAAGTCACGCACCCTTGGTAAGCAAGAAAAATCCAACACGAGCGTCAAGCCACCCGAGAGAGGCCACAAGGATGCCCACAAGGAAGCTAAGTGCTCTGCGGAAGAGTGGGATAGACCTCCTAACGGTTATGGTGCACAGTGCATCCATAAGGCTGAACAAGCGAGGTTCTCTACAGGAGGTAAATAAGGTAAAAGATATCAACTCCACCATAACATGGATATCAACGACCAGAGCAAGAGAGTTTGCGCTTGTACCAAAATGTGAGCTAATCGCAAGTCTGGTCTCTGCCCAAGGGTTTAGAAGCTCGTTCGGGAGAAATTTAAAACATAGGAAGGGTAAGATATTGCAGAGAAACAAAGGGAAAGGCATTAAGGCATTGGCTGGGTTCGACTCAGCTCAGAGGTGTTAGGTGAATGAATTTGAACGAGAAGGGAAACGAATATCGCTGGCATATGCCAACGCTCGACAATTTTAACCTCAGAACTGAACCTCTTTTAACATAAAAATTTCACATTTTTCGACGATTGGAATACAAGATTGAAACAACATTTTAACGCAGAAATGCACAAACTTTGAAAATGTACACAGAAGTCAACAGAAATTTTGCACCAACGAATCTCAAACCTTGACGTTTACTGCAAAGGGGGAACGACATTACTTTACAGAGTTAATACTTCAGTGTTTGAGACTCAACCTATTTCAGATTTATCCAAGAAATTTCAAGGGTGAAATGGTTGTCCAGATAATATTATTCGAACTTCTCCGTATCAAGCATCTTGCCAACTAAATTCAGAATCCATTACATAAATTTTTACTCAATCAAAAATGTGAAATAGAACAAGCATCTTGCCAACTAAATTGAGAATCTATTACATAAATTTTTACTCAATTAAAAATGAGAAATAGAACAAACATCTTGCCAACTAAATTTCAGAATCCGTTACATAAATTTTTACTCAATCAAAAATGCGAAATCGAACATGAGTACCTTAATCAGCGAAATTGCTTGTTGGTGTTCATTGTCAGCTGTCACTCGTCCTTGCTTTCACTTTCTAATCATTGTGACCTCACTAGTACATCCCAGCCTACGCTAGGGGTACTATTTACCACTCACTACGCTAGGGGTACTAGCCACCACTCACTATTCTGAGTTGGGTATCCCAACTCCCACAAGAAAAATCAGTCAATAAACATTTCGGCAGCGTAACCATACACATACCATTCGTGCCCCATTCTCCCCCCCCTCCATTTCTTTTATAGAGTTCTCTTAGTGACTTGTTGGCAAAAACACATTAATTTATTTTTATTAAAACTTAAATAGGAAAATTCTCCCCCATGCACTTGTCACCCGATTAGTTGCACTAGAATTTTATTTAATTAAATAATTTAATTTTTCATTTTCCCTCACCCACCTAAAAGCGTTCCTAAAAATGCTTCTTGATTTCTCTTTATTTCCTTACATTCTCTTAATGATTGATGCCTTTCTTAAAGCTTAGATGAGTTTGAAATTAGAAATTTCTCTAGAGTAGATTCCCTTCTATGTTCCACATTCCTTTTGTATTTAAGTTTCCTCTTTTTGGTCTAAGTTCTAAATTAGCAAGTTTTGTGCTTAGCCAACAATTAAGCTTTTACATAATTTAATTATTCAAAAAAAAAATCTTTTTAATTTATTTTATTACCATCATTTTCTTCATCCCCCCCTTTATTACTTGCTTAATTAAATTTTAGTTCTCAAAGCCTATTTACACCTACGATTTAAATTCTTTAGGCTCAGTGGAAATTGTTTTTAAAGAAAAACTTATAATTATTAATATTTACTGATGCAATCATTCATTTTAAGGCTGGCCAAGTCCTGAGGAGACATAGTTTTCTAGGTACTAGGTTCCTTAATTCACCAGTGTTAAAAATCGCAACGTGCCCTTCAAGACGCACTATGTGCTCCAAGGGTTCCACTCACCTGTATGCATGTTCCATTTACGTGACACGCCCTTCAACATACACTACGTGCTCTAAGAGTGCCACTCACTTGTATTCATGTTCCATTTATGCAACATTCTCATGTAGATCCCCCTTCTCCCCTAAGGGTTGCACGACCTCCCAGTCTAGGATCGATCAAGAATCTGAGTCTGATAGACTCTTTGTCCCCTCACGAACCTCAATTAATAGAATATGCTCCCTTCTTCTTAAGGCACAGGTTCTATGGAACCCTCGGGCTTCTCTGTAACACTTTAAAGCCTCAGTGTAATTAGGTGTTATCTCTCCTTTAGGTAAGCCCCTTCCCTCATGTAACCGTTGGCGGTGACCACATGCTTAAGTGAAAAGCGTGTCATGATTTCGCATGTCGTGAATCTAGAAGTATTGCTACTTTCATTCCCCCGATACCCAAAATTCCGATGATGCTTGGACCGACGGTCCAAATCCTTCTTTGATTGATGACTGCTATCAAATCATGATTTCACATTTTGTGAGTTCTTGTAACTCTGTCTTTGAATTCTTTGAGTCACTAGTCATCGAAATTTTGATCTTTCGCCATGCGTCCTCCTTTAACGATGGACGGTCTCGATGGTTTCGAGACAACCAACGACTGTGATCCTTTCATGAGTTCTCCCTTTGTGACTCCTCTCAACACTACTCTTTGATATTTCCACCCTGTGAGTCAGTGAAATGTTGATCTCTCGCCACATGTCCTCCTTGATTGATGACCATGATCAAATCGCAATTTCGCGCATTGCGAATTCGAATAGTTATGTTCTTTGACCTTCTTTCTCTATGAGTAAGCGAAATGTTGAGCTCTCACCACGTGTCCTCCTTGATGGACGGCTAGGATTGTTGCAGCTCCCAGCTCCTCGGGTCTTTGGATCTTATCTTCAGAAGGTTAAGGTGTGCACACCTTACCTTTACATCAATGGTTGTTGATCCACATGCTTAGATCTAATGGATGAGATTTTTTCTTTTGCGCTAAGATCAAACGATTGATATCTTTCCTCCTCTACACTTTCTCCTTATTGTTTGGAAACTGATCGGATGGTCCAGATCTTCCCTCTGAGCTAAAGCTTTCTTCAGACTTAGAATATTTTTGAAAGGATTTAAAGACTTTGACCTTTATCCTTCTTGTGAGTCCATTTCTTGGATCTCGTTCATGATTCTTGGAAAGTGCTACTCCTCCTGAGCTTGATCTCTCCAAAGGTTTCAATCTTCCAAGAACTTCTTTCTTTTTTGGGAAACTCGTCAAACTAAAACCAAAGATTCTTGAAAAGAATCCTTCCTCGCCTTCCTGGCATTCTTCCTCTCTTTTCCTTTGACTTCTTTATAGAGACGCTTCAACTCTTCATAGAATTCTAGGTCTATGCACTCTTTGCAATAGATTTTTACACAAGATTCGATTTCTTGCGACGACTATGCACTCCTTGCCGAAGTTGCTTTACACTCCCTGCAAAGAAACCTTACATTGTTCCTCCTGATCTTACAAATCGAGATAGACTTGGTCGACACACTCCTTGCAGACTAAATTCTGCATCTGTGCACTCCTTGCAGCAGATTCTTACCCAAGATCTGGATTCTTGCAGAAGACTGTGCACTCCTTGCAGCAATCACTTTGCACTGCTTGCAAAGGAAATATTACGCTATTTCTCCTAATCTTTATGAGTCGAAACAGACCCTGTCAATGCACTCCTTGCAGACTATGTGCACACCTTGCACCAGCTCACGAAGAAAAGAGATTTTTAAATTTTATGCAAGAATTTCAAAGCTACATACACTTGTAGCAAGATTCATTCATTCTTGAGAATATTAACGACAACAACAGGGAAATTGTAAACAATATTCACACCATACATTGGATCCATTTTCCTATGTTATGTTCATTCAAAATCATGAAAATGGTTACAGCTAAAATCAAAGCAACAACTATTGTTCACAAATTCCCACTTGCTCACAACTATCATCACCCCTCTTTGGGCATACAAAATCTCTCTTTATACAAAAGAAACAAACTAACTGCTATCTAATTGTGGTTACATTGAGACTAGGGTTAAGCTCCCAAGTCACACATGCTCATTTTGCCTCCACGCCTGTGATCTTTCTTTTTTTGTTTTCTCTCGCTTCAAAAGATTTGCAGTACTCGTTAGTGTTCGAGACTCTGGATTGGCTCTCAGGCACTAATTTGTCCTACCACGTGTACTTGTTGATGATGCTCCTGCATCATATTCCCCCTGAACAAAAATTCATGGACTCATGTCCATGAGCTCCTATACCGACTTTCCATGCTTCTGGATATCAACTTCACTTTCCCAATTGGAATCTTCTATTGGGTACTGTCCCTTCTACTTGACCAGATATTCAAAACAGGTCTTCATCTTGGTCTTCTTACCAATCCTCTGATCAATGATCTTTTCCATCTATGGTTTTTCTGCTATAGGAATTTGTTTCTCCCACTGAATCTTCCTTTGATCTGTTAATCCCTATGTGTCATCCTTCCTATAAGGATACAGGTCTAAGATGTTGAATATGGGTGATATGCCCACCTCATCTGGAAGCTCAATCTCATAAGCATGCATCAAACTTCCTCAAGATCTTACACAGTTCTATTTTTTTCATGTTTAGCTTGTTGCATGTACCCCTAGGGAACCTTTCCTTCCTGAGATGTGCTAGAAAATGATGTCCTATTTCAAATTGAAGTTCTCTACGATGTTGATCAGCTCTATGTTTGTACTCTTGGTTAGAATTCTTCAACTGCCCTCTGATCTGGCTATGGAGCTTTTGTTGGATTACTAAGAGGGGGGGTGAATCAGTAATAGAGAAATTCAATCCCTTTTAACCATATAATCCAAGTGTTATATCAATGAAGCATTATCATCCAATAACTGCAAAGTAAATAAGCAATGAATAAATGAACAATCATACACATACACAGTACACTGGTTTTTTACGTGGAAACCCAAATCGAGAGAAAACCACGGAATGCTTTTTCTTATATGCCTTGAAGAATTACATTCATTGGAAGAACCAACTTCCTTTGTTTTCCAGCTGCAACTGGAAGGAGGATCCAACCCCCTAGTTTCTCAGGCTACAATCTGAGGGAAGCTCCAACTCC
>JZKD02S1679923.1:181304-192065 GCA_000966675.3 Picea glauca
TAATACATGTGATTCCTTTGGTGCTTCTTGAAATCATGCCACCTGTCCAACTGTCTGCATTACATCTAGTATGGATGTTGTCACATATAGTAGGCTCCCAATCATTGACCTATACTGCCTCTGATCTGTAGACTTTGAATCATCATCTTTGCTCAACTTATAATTGGTTTGCATGGGAGTGATAATTGGTTTGCAATAATCTATTCCGAACCTCTTTAGAATTTCTCTGATATACTTGGTTTGAGATATAAAAATTCCTTCGTTGCTTTGATGTATCTGAAGTCCCATAAAGAAGGATAGTTCTCCAAGTAATGACATTTCAAATTTGTTTTGCATGTCTTTTGCAAATTTCTGGCTTAACCTGTCATCATCGCTACCAAAAATAATATTATCAACATAAACTTCAATTAATAAAATATTACCTTGACTTACCTTGATGTAGAGGTTGTTGTATGCACTTCCTTTTCTGAACCCTACCTGTTGTAGATACTTATCCAGTCTGGAGTACCATGATCTAGGAGCCTGTTTTAGACCATACAAGGACTTCTTTAATTTACACACATAGTCTATGTTCTCTGACAACTGAAATCCTTCTGGTTGTTTAATGTAGACTTCTTCTTCAAGTTCCCCATTCAGAAAAGATGATTTTATGTCCATCTGATATACTTTAACATTTTTGGAGCATGCATAAGTTAAAAGAAAACAAATTGCTTCCATTCTGGCAACTGGGGCAAGTGTCTCTTCAAATTCGATTCCTTCAATATGTGCATATCCTTTACATACCAATCTATATTTGTTCCTTGTAACCTGTCCATCTTCATTCAATTTATTCATGAAAACCCATTTTGTGCCAATCACATTCTTATTCTTTGGTCTTGGAACCAATTCCCAAGTGTCATTTTTTTTTTCTATTTGATCCAATTCTTCATCCATGGCCTTATTCCAAAATTCATCCTTGCTAGATTCTTCAAAACAATTTGGTTCAATTGTAGACAAGAGTGCTAGGTGTGTTTGTTCTGGTGAACCGATTTTTCTTCTAGTCTCAACTCATGCATCTTTGTTTCCAATAATTTGATCTGAAGGATGATTCTTCTGTACTTGTTTGCTACATGTCTTTGGAGATACTTGCTAAACTTGCTCTTCTAATTCTGTCAGATTCTCTTCATCTTCATCTTCCTCTTCTTCTTCTTTTTCATCTTCTTCTTCAAAAATTTGTTTCATTGATTTGTTTTCTTATTCCTTTGATTCTAGTCTGCCTATTTCATCAATTGTTACGTTGATGCTTTCCACAAATTTGTTTAATCTTAGATTGTAACACTTGTATCCTTTCCTTGTACTTGAGTAACCAACAAGTATTCCTTTGTCCACACGAGATTCAAAATTTTTCATTCTTCCATCTTCTCTTTTGATGTAGCACTTGCTTCCAAAAACTCTGAAGTGCTTCACATTTGTTGGTCTTCCTTTCCATAGCTCATAGGGAGTTTTATCAGTGTTGTTTCTGACCATTACTCTATTTTGAATGTGAACTGATGTATGCACTACCTATGTCCAAAAAATATCAGTCAATTTGTAATCCATTAGTATTGTTTGAGCCATTTCCTATGCAATTATCATCCATTACGATAATTTTCCTTTGTCTTTGAACCACTCTATGAATCCATGCTCTCGTCCACTATCATATATCTATTAAAACCTACTAAGTCTTCTTACAAATCCATCTCTGTCCATACTGTCCAAGACTCTTCTCAAACTCTGAAAGCTACTCGAAGGATGGTTCTTTGGTCTGTCACAGCTATCACATAGACTCCCCCTGTCTAATATTCATATTACTTGGGAGTCTCTAAGCCAGATGGCTCAGAACAATTCCTGCTCTGATGTGTATTCATCATCATCTTCATTGGTAGATTCATCATCATCTTCAATCATAGATTTATTATCTCTCTGAGCTCTGACTTCTTTCTTTCTATCTGTGGATTCATGTTTCACTACAACGTCTGAAAGTACAATCTCTTAACTTGTTCCTTATTTACCTATCCTTCCCTTCTTTCAGTTATTTTACAAACCTTTATGTATCTAACATCTTTCCTTTTCTCTATAGAATTTTCTTCATCTCGTTTTATTGTCAATCTTGTGATCTTTGGTACCTGGTCTTTGTTCACTTGTTCTTCTTGTTTTCTTATCCATACTTTCTTATATCTGATATCAGTATTCTCTTTCATTTAAGTATCGATCACACTTCTAAAATCACTGGCTATGTGTCAATAGTTATGACATTTGTAACACTCAATGTTACATGCGACCACATAGGCACAGTCTGCTTGAACATTTCTTTTATAATCCCTGCAATATGCAACCTTATGTCAAAAGTTAGTACAATAAAAACAATGACCATCAAATAAATTTTCATACATAGGAGTGAATGATCTTTTTGTGGTGTAGTCCTTCTGAACTTTTTATTTGATTGATCATGATCATGATTGAAGATTTTTTGTATCTTGAACATGGATGGTATTCTTGAAGATGCATCTTCAATAGTTTTCTTAGATTATGGTTGACCATGATTCCTTCCTTTGAGTACTTCTGCATAACTCTTTCTATTTTCTACATTCTTCTTTTCTAGCAACGTAGAGTGCTTCTCTTCATTCTCTACAACTGACGTGGATGTTTTTGTCTCTTCAACTTTCTTGTTGAGTTTGTCGATTTTGACTCTTAGTGTGACAACTTCTTCTTCAAGATTCTCAACCTCTTCTTTTTTCTTCATTATTTGAGACTTCATGACTTCTTTTGTTCTCTTTGCTTCTTCAAGTTGGATTTTCAATGCAATTATTTCTTCTTCCATTCTTCTCTCTTCTTGACCAAACTCTTCCTCAAGTTGGTTTAAATCATTGGATATTTCCTTGAAATGATCCATCAATATCTTTTATCTCTTTTCTACGTCTTCCCTTTGTGTTGCTATGTTGGCTTCTAAACATTTCTTTTGATATTCTAGAGTTTTTTCGATTCTTATGGCCTCTTCTAGTTGAGCTCTTAAATTATTGATGACCTGTTGATCCTTTTCAGATCCTTGAACACTTTGCTTTTGCTTCATCAATTCTTTCTTGGATGAGTTGATTTCTTCTCTTTCTTTCCTTAGATATTTAATTGCACCAATCATTTTTTCTTTGTAATCAACTTATGTTTCATAATACTCTTCCTCTTCTGAATCTGTCTGACAAGATAAGCATCTTTCTTCTTGTTCTATATCTGCATCTTCTTTGGCATTTTCTGAATCTGCGATGGGTGAAGAATATATGTCATGTAACTTATCACAAAGTTCTTTGGCTAATGAACATTTACCAACCTTTTCTCTTACCAGTTTAGGTAATCCTTCCCAAATGAAATCCATTGCTATTTTGTTATTCTTCTTCAATTCCTTCTTGGTTGTAGTCTTTTCCCTTTTTGAACTATCATATCCTGTAACAACTGATAGCCAAATATAATGTCCTTGTGCCTGTAAAAATACTTACATCTTTCTACTCCACATCTCATACTTAAAACCATTCTGACCATTAAACATTGGTACTCCATTCTTAGAATAATCCATGATCTCCTTCCAGTGGTTACACTGTTTCCTGAACGAACCTTGCTCTGATTCCAATTGTTGGATTACTGAGAGTGGGACTGAATCAATAATTGAGCAATTTAATCCCTTTTAACCATATAATCCAGGTGATATATCAATGAATCATTATCATCCAATAACTGCAGAGTAAATAAGCAACGAACAAATGAAAAATCATACACATACATAGTACACCAGTGTTTTACGTGGAAACCCAAATTGGGAGAAAACCATGGAATGTTTTTTCTTATATGTCTTGAAGAATTACATTCATTGGAAGAACCAACTTCCTTTGTTTTCTAGCTGCAACTGGAAGGAGGCTCCAACCCCCTAGTTTCTCAAGCTACAACATGAGGGAAGCTCCAACTCCCCAATTCTATGTCTACAACCAGAAGGGGGATACAACCCCCAATGTTCTCCATCTACAACCGAAAGTTGGCTACAACCACCTATCCTTGCCCCGTCCTGCCATCCTAAAGTAGAAGTAGAATGATGGAACCACTATCACACTATCACTACGAGATATACCACTATAAACCTGTACCAACAAATCTGAACCATGCATCAACCATGCATCAACCTGTACCTCAATCTGTACCATAAACAAGTGCATCAACCATGCACCAACCTGTAACCAACCTGTACCATAAACAAATGCATCAATCATGCACCAACCTGTAATCAACCTGTAACATAAACAAGTGCATCAATCATGAACCAACCTGTAATCAACCTGTACCATAAACAAGTGCATCAACCATGTATCAACCTGTACCTCAACCTGTAATCAACCTGTACCTTAAACAAGTGCATCAACCATGCACCAACATGTAATCAACCTGTATCATAAACAATTGCATCAACCATGCACCAACCTGTAATTAACCTGTACCATAAACAAGTGCATCAACCATGCACCAACCTGTAATCAACCTGTACCATAAAAAAGTGCATCCAACCATGTACCAAGTATGTACCAATCATCTGTCAACTACTCATCAACTATGAATCATCAATATTTACCAACATCATCAACTATACACCTCATGCATGTGTGACAACTCATAAACTACTTGTCTCAACCATGTACTCAACATGTGCCACAACCAAAAGCCCTCATCAATTTCATCATCCAAATATGATTTGTAGATTTGTAATAGACCTGGTGTATATGATCACATTTTTGCAAACCTTCCTTAACTTTAAAAGAAATAAACTAGCATTTTCATCAAAGTTTTCTTTAGTCTCACATGCCTAGTTTTGGATTAGTCAACAACCCTAACTTGAAGTAATCATAATTTTGAACCTGTAATGTATAAGGATCTGAAACTGATACATAATGTTATTCAATGTGTTTTATGCAATTCCTCCAAGTTTCACTACTTGAAACCTCTCATAAAAGGAGTTATAGCAAAAACGGCATACCTTGTTGAATTCTGGCTTATTCTAGAGAGCGACCTTGTAGAGCATGCCCTGCACAAAATATTTTATGAATTGATCTAAAACTATTATAAAATATACTAAAGGCTATACCCTAACCAACACATTTGGTCTCACTGAATTTGGATCTGTTATGAAGAAGTTATGACGTTTTTACCCAAAACACTTGATTTTGACTAGATTCAGGATTGGCCACAAACCCTATTTTCCACAAAGTGTAACTCCAAAAATACAACGACCCACAAGATAATTTTTTTACCACAGATACTTGGATATGTTTTCTCACTTTCATAGAAATTTCAGGATGTGAATCGTTATACATAAAACGTTATAGCGAAAATGGTGAGATGACCTGTAAATAACATACCTTAGAAAGCACCATCAAAAGAATTTATCCTTCCTTGCATTTCCACCTTCTTTTCTTCAATTTCCTCATAATTTCGGCTTATATATCATTTTTTTACCTCATAAACCTATATATATTCAATATTCTCAAGTGTGATTCAAATGAGAGAGCCTTGACTTTTATTTATACTCTCCAAGTAGCTTCCTTAAAAACATCTTCTAGGTCACTTGGCCCACCTTCCTTATTTCAGGGTTGGGTCGACTTCTAATTTCTCCATTAAATTTATTATTGAAATAATTTATTTTGTATTCACATTGAATTATAATACACTCATCACTGCACTTTATTATTCACCTTTTAAAATCTCTTAAACCTCTTTGACTACTTTGACCTTTTGGGGCTTCTAGATGACATATGAGTGTCCTCCAACTTCGTAAGGCCATAACTCTCAAACCGTGAGGAGTTGTGTGATGTTATACATACCACCAGAAATGGCATGACATGTAATATCCATATAGAATAGTATTATCTAAAAATATATCATAACTCATACCGTTACCCATCAAACAAACTTGGGTCCATTACCCAAACCTGGGGTCTCCAACTTCTCATGGTCATAACTTTCTAACCGTGAGCAATTATGTGTTGTTCCACATACCATCGGAAATGACATGACAAGCACTATCCATCTAAGATCTTTTCTGTGACAAATTCACTTTCCTTCATCTCATTATTCCACAACTAAGCATGGGTTCTCTTACTCCACAAAGTGTCTTCCCGTGAGGGCTTTCACCATAAGGGGACCACTTTGGAGTTCATCCATATTTAATTCTTAGCAACCATGACAAAACAATAATGAGTCATATTTACATCAAACAATATTGGGTCCATTACCCAAACCTTTGTGCTACTGGGCTTTCTTCAAGGGTTGACATCAATGACAACCAGCCTTAATCAACAGCTTATGCATTTCTGCAGAAAAATCTTTTTCTCCAGTGCTTCTGATCTCAATGTGTTTCAAGTCTCTCAACTCAGATACTCCTCTGGGTTGCATTCCATACAATATTTGGAATGGGCTCTTCCCGGTGCTTTTGTTTTGTGATTCCTTGTATGGAAACTCTTCTTGTGGCAGAATTTTATCCCACTAATTATGGTGTTCGGTGATTAGACTCCTCAACAATTTCCCCAAACTTTTGTTTACCACCTCATTCTTCCCATCTATCTAAGGGTGATAGGATGAGCTGAAGGACAAATCTGTCTGTAAATTCTTCCATAGTTTTCTCCAAAAATGACCAACAAATTTTGTGTCTCTGTCCGAGACAATGCTTCTTGGTAGGCCGTGAAGTCTCACAACTTCCTTAAAGAACAGATTCGCAACATGTGTTGCATCACTAGTCTTCTAGCATGGGATAACTTGTGCCATATTTGAAAATCTATCCACCACCACAAATATGGTATCACATCCTCTTTGCATTCTTGGCAGTCCCAACACAAAATCCATGCTTAATGCATCCCAAGGCCTCTCTCGTATGGGCAATGGTTGATACAATCCAGTGTTCTGTCTTTTGCCTTTTGCATGTTCGCAGATTCTACATCTGTTCAAAAATTTTATCACATATGTTCTCATACCTGGCCAATAGTATGAACTGCTCAACTGTGCAAACGTCTTATCATGGTCGAAATGTCAAGTCAATCCTCCACTATGTTTTTCCTTCAAAAGGTTATTCCTCATTGATAATTTTGGTATGCACAACTGATTTCCCTTGAACAACAATCCCTCTTGAATCATATACTTTGTCCACTAACTTTTATATCTCAGCACATGATTCAGACATGCTTTGTATGCTTTCTTGAAATATGGATCATCACTGTACATTTCCTCAAGGTGTTCAAACCCTAATGTATTTACCGAAAATTCCTATAGAGTTAAACATCTCCTTCTCAATGCATCAACAACTTTGCTATCATTTCTAGCAATATGTTTTATGACAAAGGTAAAATTATGCATAAAATCAATCCACTTTTCATGCCTCTAATTCAATTTTTCCTGTCTAGTTATGAATTGTAAATCTTGGTTATCGTTATACAATACAAATTCTTGTGGGACAAGGTAATGCCTCCATTTCTTTAGGGCTTGGATTATCGCATAAAACTCCTTGGCATAGGTGGAGTATTTTGTCTTAGTCTCATTCATATTTTCGCTAAAGTAAGCAACATGTATATTGTCTTAGCTCTAAAATCCTCCAATCACAATGCCACTTGCATCACACCTTACCTGAAACATCTTCTCAAAATTTGGCAAGACCAGAATTGGTCACTTTGTTATTTTCTCCTTTAGTATATTAAAGCTCTTCTCGGCCTCCTCTGTCCATTTAAAATATTTTTGCATCTTCTTCACTGTACCCATCATTGGTGCACAAATTCCACTGAAATCTCTTATGAAATTCTTATAGAAACTCGCAAATCCATGGAACCTTCTTACCTCAAACATTCTCCTTGGTGATGGCCATTCTTTGATTGCTTTCACCTTCTCCGGATCCATCTTCAGTTCGTTTGAAGAGATCACAAAACCAAATTAAATGAGTTATGTCTTCATAAAAGAGGACTTCTTCAAAATTATCAACAGTTTCTCCTGTTGTAGTTCCTCATTACTAGTGTCAGGTGCCTCAAATGCCCCTCTTTAGTCTTGCTAAAGATCAGTATATCATCTAGATACACAACCCCAAACTTGCCAATGAAATATTTTAGTATTTCATTCATCAACCTCATAAAAGTACTTGGGGAATTAGTTAAGCCAAATGGCATAACAAGCCACTCATACAAAAATTCATTTGTCTTAAAGGTTGTCTTCCACTCATCACCTTCTCTCATTCTGATATGGTGATATCCACTTTTCAAATCTATCTTAGAAAATAAATTTTCTCCACTTAAATAGTCCATAAAATCATCTATTCTTGGCAAATGGAATCTATACCTGATAGTGATCTTGTTGATGGCTCTCAATTTTGTACACATTTTCCATCCTCCATCTTTCTTTGGACTCAACACAGTTGGTAATACACATGGAATCAAGCTCTCTCTGACCAAACCCTTGTCTAACAATTCCTAGACTTGGTTCTTTACCTCCTCAATCTCTTGAGGTGTCATTTTGTATGCCCCTTTTTTTGGCAGAATTTCTCTTAGTATCAAATCACTATGATAGCTTATACTTCTAATGGGTGGTAGTGAGTTAGGCAGTTCATTCACCACTATGTCGCAATCATTTTCCAACAATTCATGAACTTCTTCAGGCAAATCATCCATCGAAGTACTAGTAAGGATGATGACTCTTGGTTTCCTCACCATAGAAAACTACACCTCCTGTTCTTTCTTAACTTCTTTTAGGAGTTCCTTCCCACTCATGAGAAGTATGATTGTGATAGTTTCCCCTTTCACATTCTTCTCCTCTATTGGTAGCAACATGTGTGTCCTACCATTCTTCTCCAAGGTGTATGTATTCTCCCTCCCATCATGAATGAAATTCCTATCAAACTTCCATGGTCTTCCCAACAAAATATGGCATACATCCATGGGAATTACATCACACGGAATTTCATCTTTGTATCCTCCTATCTTAAATTCAACAAATCATTATTTAGTAACCATTACCTAGTGTCCTTCCTGCAACCATGAGACTTTATATGGCTATGGGTGTGTAGTTGTCTCTAACTCCAATTTCTCCACCATCTCCATGGATACTAAGTTATTAGTTCTCCCACTGTCAATTCTAGTCTCTGCCCAAGGGATTAGAAGCTCATTCGGGAGAAATTTAAAACTGGGCCTTTAAAGCATAGGAAGGGTAAGATATTGCAGAGAAACAAAAGGAAAGGCATTGGTTGGGTTCGACTCAGCTCAGAGGTGTTAGGTGAATGAATTTGAACGAGAAGGGAAATGAATATCACTGACATATGCCAACGTTCGACAATTTTAACCTCGGAACTGAACCTCTATTAACATGAAAATTTCACAATTTTCGACGATTGGAATACAAGATTGAAACAACAATTTAACGCAGAAATGCACAAACTTCGAAAATGTACACAGAAATCAATAGAAATTTTGCACCAACGAATCTCAAACCTTGATGTTTACTGCAAAGGGGGAACGACATTACTTTACAGAGTTAATACTTCAGTGTTTGACACTCAACCTATTTCGGATTTATCTAAGAAATTTCAAGGGTGAAATGGTTGTCTAGATAATATTATTCGAACTTCACTGTATCAAGCATCTTGCCAACTAAATTTAGAATCCATTACATAAATGTTTACTCAATCAAAAATGTGAAATCGAACAAGCATCTTTCCAACTAAATTCAGAATCCATTACATAAATTTTTACTCAATTAAAAATGAGAAATCGAACAAGCATCTTGCCAACTAAATTTTAGAATCCGTTACATAAATTTTTACTCAATCAAAAATGCAAAATCGAACATGAGTACCTTAACCGGCGAAATTGCTTGTTGGTGTTCATCGGTAGCTGTCACTCCTTCTTGCTCTCACTTTCTAATCATTGTGACCTCACTAGTACATCCCAACCTACACTAGGGGTACTCTTCTTCCCCCTGAGCTTCAAAGCTAGTTCCTAGATCGCCTCGCAAGGTCAAGCTACTACTCACTATTCTGAGTTGGGTATCCCAACTACCACAAGAAAAATCAGTCAAGAAACATTTCGGCAGCATAACCATATGCATACCATTCGTGCCCCATTCTCCTCCCCCTCCATTTCTTTTATAGAGTTCTCTTAGTGACTTGTTGTCAAAAACACATTAATTTATTTTTATTAAAACTTAAATAGGAAAATTCTCCCCCATGCACTTGTCACCCGATTCCTTAGTTGCACTAGAATTTTATTTAAATAAATAATTTAATTTTCCATTTTCCCTAACCCACCTAAAATCATTCCTAAAAATGGTCCTTGATTTCTCTTTATTCCCTTACATTCCCTTAATGATTGATGTCTTTCTTAAAGATTAGTTGAGTTTCAAATTAGAAATTTCTCTAGACTAGATTCCCTTCTATGTTCCACATTCCTTTTGTATTTAAGTTTCCTCTTTTTTGTCTAAGTTCTAAATTAGCAAGTTTTGTGTTTAGCCAACAATTAAGCTTTTACATAATTTAATTCTTCAAAAAAAAAATTATTTTTAATTTATTTTATTACCCCCATTTTCTTCATCCCCCCCTTTATTACTTTCTTAATTCAATTTTAGTTCTCAAAGCCTATTTAGACCTACGATTTAAATTCTTTAGGCTCAGTGGAAATTGTTTTTAAAGAAAAACTTATAATTATTAATCTTTACTCATGCAATCATTCATTTTAAGGCTGGCCAAGT
>JZKD02S1679923.1:214946-235069 GCA_000966675.3 Picea glauca
GGCAGATAATGATGAAGGATTTGTGCATTGGTTAAGATATTTGTTTTCCTGGGTTCTGGACGTGGCCATCAAGAGTTTAAATGTTGAGTGCCATTCCTGGTATATTTGTCTCTTTTTGACATAATGTTGATACTAAACAAGAGCTTACTAGTACCAGGTACCATCTCGCACCCAGTGAAGATATCAACGAAGCTGCTAAATTTACCCAGCTCTTAGAAGGTTTGGAAGGTTTGATAAGGGAAATTGGATAAGTTGACAACATATGCTCAGAGTGCAGGGGTTCTTCTCAGCAGTTCCTATTAATCAAGATGGACAGTTCTTGGGACTGTTAACATTCTATTACCATGCCAGTGTTAAAGAGGTGAATTCGTTTGCATGAGGACATGCAAAAGGCTGGGCATGGGGGGATGTTGGGCTCCAGATTTATAACATTTTCTTGCTGGTTCTTGAAGATATTGTTTACTCTCCTGAAGTCTTTTTGGCATTCTTTCTATGCTATTCATATTCTGTTACACATATATGGGCCTTGGAGCACAACCGCTCAAAACACAAGATAATATCCCAATATCTGCTTCAATCATTGGACAAAAGCTTTCTCTGCATTCACTAGAGCTTGGCCCTGAATGGGTGAAGGAAAGGGTTTAAAAAAAAAGATATAATTTGGATGCGCTATCACCTCTTGGTGCAACAGCAATATTATTTAAGATGTGTATCTTATGATGCAAATTGTTAAGGTCATCATTTACTTTAGTTTCTGGGGTTATTGGGCAATATGCAAAATGCCAGCCAAGATAAGTTTGACTCTGAACAAGCTAAAGATAGTACTCTGCTATTTGAGGAGGAATCTCTACAATTGGACCTTTCCTTGACAGAATAGTTGGCACCCTCTGCCACTTCATCAATCCATGCATGTGTAACGCAGGGGGGAAACCGTTTGGTTGAGAACCCAATGCATTCACATTCAACATTGCAAGTATATTGAATTGCTGGCTCTCAACGATGCACTCAACAACCGGCATCAAGTAGATTCGTGCATGTGTAAATGCAGGGAAGAAAACCCTTTTGTAATATCATGACACGGATCGATTGACTGTGTAAAACGTGTCTCAAAACGTGGTACTCTTGAAACCATTTTGTAACTCCTTATTCATCTAGGGCACAAAGCCACGCATTGCCAGAGGGATGAAACGTTATGTAAAGAGATGCTATGCTCGAGAAAGAGGATAGAAATGATGTAGAGAAATATGTAGAGGGGATCTGAACGGCTGCTATGTTTGAGAAATAGAAGAGAAAGACGGAGCATAGATTTGGTAGAAGAATAGAAGAATGGAAATCTCCAGGCACTTGTATTGTTCTCATTTTTCAATAAAATAGTGAGAGTTTCATCAACACGATTTCTGTTATTGCCACTTTGTTGTAGGGTTTTCATTAACACGATTTACTTTATTGCCATTTTTGTTGTGAGATTTATTTTCCAATATGCATTGATTTAGAGAACAGTCTATTGATAGAGAAGGTAGGGCCCCCTTCGATGGAAAAAGAGATGTATATATTACATTTAAAGTAGACTCTAGATTCGATTCCAATTTGTATTGCCAATTTTCTCATGGGTTTAATAAGACAGAAGTAGAGTTTCATTTGATTGCAACAGAGGGCTTAGCATTTCAAGCTTCAAGTTTAGATGTTATCTTTTCATTAATAGAAATAGCATTTCATTTGGTTACAGAGTAGTTTTATGAACTTAGTACAGGTTAGTACAGAGTAGTACAGAACGAGTGCAAGTCAGTACAGAGTAGTGCTGAACAAAGTAGAGTACAGTAGCTTGTTTCAACAAGTTTCTTTTAGTAGTTTGGAGATTAGTTTGGCATCCTTTAAACCCCCTCTTCAACCCTGCATTTCCTGTGCTGGTTCCTCTAAGTCTACCTTCCCGGGTTGAAAATTAAATGTTGATTCATATGGTATATCTGCAGCTCGACAGATGGATGGTCTCGATGGTTTTGGGACAACCAATGTTTGTGATCCTTTCGCGAGTTCTCCCTTCATGACTCCTCTTGACTATGCTCTTTGACCTTTCCACCCTGTGAGTCAGTGAAATGTTGAGCTCTCGCAACGTGTCCTCCTTGATGGACAACTATGATCAAATTGTGAGTTTACTCATCGCGATTTTGAACAGTTATGTTCTTTGACCTTCTTTCTCTACGAGTCAACGAAATGTTGAGCTCTCGCCATGTGTCCTCCTTGATGGATGGCTAGGATTGATGCGGCTCCCAGCTCCTCGAGTCTTTGGATCATGTCTTTAAAAGGTTAAGGTGTGAACACCTTACCTTTAGATCAATGGTTGTTGATCCACGTGCTCAAATCTGATGGATGAGATCTTTTCTTTTACACTAAGATTGAGCGGTTGAGATCTTTCATCCTCTGCACTTGCTCCTTGTTGTCTGGACACTGATCAGTCGGTCCAAATCTTCCCTTCGAGCTAAATATTTCTTCAGACTTAGAAGTTTTTCGAAATGATTTAAGGGTTGTAATAACCCTAAGTAATTAATTAGTTGTCATGATTTAAATAACTGTTTAATGTATGTTAGTTAATTAATTGTCTCGATTTAATAATTGTTTGATGTATATTAGTTAATTAATTAATTAATTAATTGTCCTAATTTAATAATTGTTTAGAGTACATTAGTTAATTAATTAATTAATTAATTTCATGATTAAATATTTGGTTAATGAATTTGAGTTCAATAAATTTTAATTTATTAAATGGACTTAATGTATCGAATGATGGAACCATTAAAGAGAAACAGGATAAGGTGGTTGGCATTGAATGGAGGGATAAGGTGGGTGAGTCTTAATGAAAGGGAGAAGGCAGTGAATGAGATAAGGGGAAAGGAGGATAAGAGGAGGGAAAAACACTCGAGAAAGCACTTTTGGATTTTTTTGGGGGGAGAGCATCATTTTGAGAGGAGAGGACTATATTGCTGATTTGGGGGGGCTGGAGTAGCTTGCTGGAGGATGGTATTGGTTTTTGCTGGAGGAATTTGTTGGAGTTTGGTGGAATGAGACAAGGGGCACCTGTTGCTAGGATTTTTGGGCTCGGGGGGTAGGAATCCTTATGGAATCCTGGAGCTAGGGAGCTAGAGAGGCTTTGTTCCTAACTGGCTGAGAGGTTAGTCAGTTTTGTGTAGAGCATCAGGCAGAGTTGGAGAACAACAATAGCATCAGTTAGAGGTATGTATTTTCATTATTATTATGTGTTATGTGGTTTATTACCATGCTATTGAATATGATGAATATGTCGTTTGTTATGATGTTGAATATGTGGCTTATTATGATGTTGCTCATAAATTTTAATTATGTTGAATAATGAATGGTTAAAAAGTTAGGATAACATTTCTCTATTTTAATTTATGTTTTATAAGGCTCTGTTGGAAGAGACCTTACACATGTTATTAGAGATTTGTTTTAAAAACTTGGACCAGGGCCTACCCACCTACCTGTATGTAAGAAGGAAAGTTTAGGATTGAAGCTTTTCCAGCTTTAACCCAGAAATTTAAACAACCCCTAAGTAGTTATATTGAAACCCTTTACAACAATTTATAAAAGCATCCCTGAAACCCTAAATTCTCTATATATGGAAAATATATACAAGAGTAAATATAAATATGGGCCCAAGGGCCAAGCTCAAGCTCCATCTCCACCTAAACTACAAGAAAATCCCACAAACACAGATATAAATATAAATAATAATATACATATTGATAAAAAATACATATATAGGTTAACACAATTATAAATATAAATAATACACATATTGAAAATGAAAAGGAAGCATAGACATCCTTTCTAATGTAAAGGAAGCACTGCACTAATCTAAGCAAGTCTGGCCAATTTAAAGTTCACAATAATCTAAACCTCCTTCAAACAATTCTTTCAACCCTATAGGAAGATAATCAAGGTATTCTTTCAATCCTGTATGGTTTAAAATGAAATAGGTGAAATGGTTGTAATAAGCCAGCCCTTATGATATTAAAAGGGAAACACAATATGCCTATGACCCCTATTGAAGATGACATGACTCATTTTAATTTGATCAAGATCTACAAATGTCTCACAGTACAGTTAAACCTCGAGGGGAGAAGCATATAAATTTGAAAGATGAATATGGTTGAAACAACCCTGGTATCTACAATATGCTTGAAACAAGAAATTAAAGCACTAAAATGTGAGTATTAAAAAACAGAAAAACTTTGAAAACAAATATATAATTAAGAAAACGACCTCTATATTTTTGTCTGGTGCACCGCCACGGTTGTCACCATCCTCTTTGTGGTTGGTTTGTATGATGTAGAAGCTATCTGGTATCTTCTATTAGCAAGTGAAACGTTGAGAAAGAAAAGATTAAGAAATTATATATATATATATATATATATATATATATAAGAGTCATAAAATATTATGGATTCAATAGGTTTTGACCCCATGACCTCCACATTCACCAAAGGTATTCACATAACCATTCCACACCAATGCGCCACCACATGAGATTTTTATGGATGATAATAGTAAATAAAGTTTAATGGAGGTGAGGGGAATCAAACACTTGACCTCTTATAACCCAATGTCTCCACACAACACCCATCAACCAACTTCGCTTCAAGAGTCATAATTAATTATGGAGGATTAATAGTTATAGTTAAATGGAGGATTAATTAATTAATTAATTAATGTTGATTATTTGATTAAGGATAATTAAACTATGTAAATTAATTTTAGGAATTAAATAACTTGATTAATAACGAGACTCAGGGTATTATAATTAATCAGGGTGATTAATATGAGTGGTGCATATTGTTACAAGGGTCGGGTTGATGCTTGATTATATACATAAGTTAGAGGAATTGGCGAGTATGGTGAGATGATAGCATAACTACCAGGTGAGGGAGTCAGTAGTTTTATTAGGTGAATACATCGAGCTTAGAGGCTTTTGACCCTGACCTAGCCGCTTCCCCTAAAGAGAGTAACGTCTGCTTATAGACAAGTAAAAAAAAACTTACGCCTAACCCTGTTTTCAAGTTTAATTTACGCAAATGTGAATTGCCCTAGACGCTCCCTGAAAAACTTTTGATTGATGCAGATTCAATTATACAGGATGGTCAAGACTCAAGGAAATCAAGGCAAAGGGGTGTCAACACAGAGACTACTAGCGTCACCACCACCATCACCTGAATTAGCTCTCATTCTGTGCTCTTTGGAGGCCATAAATGAGACTTTAAAGGGGCGTCAGCCAACTAGGATTGAAATGGAGCCCCCACCATCTAGAATGGGTAATATTGAAGCATCAAGGGATTTAGGGGGAGGGCCTCCACCCGAAGACATCACTAGAGAACTGCAGAAGATCAAACTTCCAAAGTTGGTTGGGGGTCATTCCAGTGAACGTGCAGAGGCATGGTTGGAAGGCATGACAAGGTGTTTCACCTTAAGAGACTATGCATCCACATCAAAGGTGAAGATAGCAATTTTTCAGTCGAGAGACAATGCCTTGAATTGGTGGGGAAACCTAGAGAGGAAGTTACACCTGACCCTAGACACCATCTCTTGGGAACTTTTTGAGGAGAGGTTTCGAAGGAAATATATACTAACTTACTATGAGGAACAATAGGCGGGAGCATTTCATGCTCTAGTACAGGGAAACATGACCATAGAAGAATACGAGATCAGGTTTATGGAATTGGTTAAATATGTTTCATACATGGATAATGATCAACAATAGGAAGAACACTTTGTCTATAGGTTAAACCCTAAGATAAGGGCCATGGTGAGGATGTGGAAACCGTCTTCAGTAGCGGAAGCAGTTGAAAATGCATGTTATGAGGAGGAACACATGAACTTAAATGGAGGTATGAGATCAACCTTTCTGCATCATCCTAGATTCATGGGGAAGGCCCCTAGGACCTTCTCCAAGGGAGGGATCTCTAGGCCACCCCCATACTGTAATAGAGTCGCACCAAGGACAGTCGCCACAGGTATTTCAATGGCGGTGAGTGTCGCATCCCGTTCATCACCAACGATGCAAGAAGGTCCACAACCATCTTAGGGAGCAACTAGTAGGGGTAGGGGTTCCAAGGGAAGGAACTCATTTCAGAGAACGTCACAAAGAAGTGTGCAGGTTCCATCTCATGTTACGTGTTGGGGGTGTGGAAGACCCCATTACCAGCATGAATGCCCAGAGATGCAAGCAGGATTTGTGCATAGAGATGGAAAGGCCCTGATGGGGAGGGTAAGTGGTAGCCACCAAATTTATGCAGCAGTTAATAATCACCAGACATAACATCAATCCATGGTGGTGGAGTCGTCAGGTACGCTAAATCATATCAATGTTAAAATTTTATTTGATTCTGGTGCTATAGATAGTTTCATTTCACCATCTGCATTAGAAAAGAGTGGGTTGGAAGCCTACGAGCATGATGAATTTAAACAAGTCAATATGGCTTTGGGGGAAAACAAGGAGTAGGACATAGCGATGATAATTGTCTAGTAGACTTGGGAGTCTGTACTACCAGATTGAAGGTATACGTCACTACTCTCGGGATGTATGACCTAATCATTGGAATGGATTGGTTAGAAGCCCATCGATCTATGGTAGATTGTTTCGCAAAAAGGGTGCTTTGTGTTGACGATGAAGGAAGGCCAGTAGAGATCCATGTTGTATGGAGAAAGGTGTCTCTACGCTTTATCTCAACTATGAAGGTTAAGAGGTGCATGCGGCAAGGGTGTCGATTTTATGTAGTGGAAGCAGTGAGTGAAAGGAAAGGACCCTCCTTGGTCAATACCCAGTATTTTCAGAGTTTAAAGATGTTTTTCCAAATGAGTTACCAGGGTTACCTTCTAAGAGGGAGCTTGATTTCACTATTGAGCTAAAACCTGGTGCAGAACCAATTTCCAAGACTCCGTATAGGATGACAGCGCTAGAACTTTGTGAGTTGTAGATGCAGGTAAAAGAGATATTCAACTTAGGGCTAATAAGTCTCAGTGTCTCACCTTGGAGTGCACCAGTAATCTTTGTGAAGAAGAAGGATAGTTCCTTACGACTATGTATAGATTAGAGGGACTTCAACCATGCTACAATGAAAAATAGGTACCCAATGCCATGAATAGATGACCTCTTTGATCAGATGAAAGGAGCAACAGTATTCTCAAAAATTGATTTGTGATCAGGGTATCACCAGTTAAGGAATAAGGAAGGTGATATTCCTAAAAATGCATTTCAAACTTGGTTTGGGCATTATGAGTTAGTTGTAGTACCTTTCGAATTGACCAATGTGCCAACAATATTCATGAGCCTCATGAATGATGTATTCCAGAAGTACTTAGACCTCTTTATACAAGTATTTTTAGATGATATCCTTATCTATTCAAAAAATGAAAGAGAACATGAGGAACACTTATGAGTGGTATTGTCTTGCCTTAGAGAAAACAAATTGTATGGGAAGTTGTCGAAGTGTTCCTTCTTCCAAAAATAAATTCACTATTTAGGTCATATCATTTCCAATGAAGGAATCTTTGTGGACCCAGAAAAGGTAAAGGGCATTATGGAGTGGCCAGTGCCGAAAAATGCTCATGAGGTAAGAAACTTCATGGGGCTAGCAGGTTATTATCGAAGATTTGTGGAAGGGTTCTCTAAAATAGTGAAACCCATCACCACTTTTCAACACAAGGGGGTTAAGTATGAATGGACAGAAGAATGTGATAGTGCATTCATCGATCTTAAAAGGTTACTAACTAGTGCACCAATTCTACGAGTTTCGGATATGGAAAAGGACTTCACAGTATGCACAGATGCCTCGAAGCAAGGGTTGGGGACTGTGCTAATGCAAGATGGAGGAGTGATAGCTTATGCATCAAGGAAGTTGAAGAAACACGAGGAACTTTACGCTACCCATGATTTAGAGTTGACAGTTGTAATGCTAGCTCTAAAACTTTGGAAGCACTATCTAGTAGGGTGAAACTTTGAGCTCAAAATGAACCATCAAAATTTAAAACATCTCTTCACTCAAAGGGATCTGAATGCCAGGCAAAGGCGATGGAGTGAGTTCATGAGTGAATACGATTTTGGTATTTCATATATCAAGGGAAAAGAGAATGTGGTCGCGGATGCCTTGAGTAGGAGGCCATGTGTCTTCTCCTTGGTACCCTTAAAAGTCAATCAGGGGGAATGTGTGTTCACGCAACTCCATGGAGACAATTGGTATTTAAAGGTTACTTCAAACTTCCAGAGTGGGAGGCAAGTAGATCCAAAGTATGAAGGATATAGTATGGAAGCAGACAGACTGTTAAGATATCGAGGAAGGATGTACGTCCTCGAAGGTGGGGATATTTGAAGCATCATACTAAAGGAAGCCCATAGAGCACTTTATTGTGCACATCCAGGTGCGAAGAAGATGTATGTAGACATGAGGAAGCTTTTTTTATGTGTAGGCATGAAGCGCGAGGTAGTACATTTCCTTTCCAAGTGCCTAGAATGTCAACAAGTGAAATCTGACCACCATCACCCAACAGGTCTCCTACAACCACATGATGTCCTACGTCCAAGTGGGAAGTCATTTCTATGGATTTTGTTGTGAGGTTGTTGCTCACATCTCATAGACATAATGCCATCCTTGTGATAGTTGATAAGTTGACCAAGAGTGCTCATTTTATTCTGGTTAGAGACACTTATGATGTCACTGATGTGGCACACATGTTTGTAAGTGAGGTAATTCGTTTGCACGATATACCTAAGAAGATCATTTCAGATAGGGACTCCAGATTCACTTCTAGATTTTGGACAAGTTTGTAGTCAGCGTTGGGGACTCAGTTGAACTTAAGCACAACTTATCATCCAGAAACTAATGGGAAAAATGAGAGATTAAATCAGGTTATGGAAGATATGCATAGGATATATGTTATGGATAATCAAACCCATTGGGAGAAGTACCTACCTTTGGTAGAGTTCGCCTACAATAACAGTTTTCGTAGCTCCATCGAAATGCCACCCTACGAAGCTCTATATGGAAGGCCATGCAAAACGTCATTGAGTTGAGAGAGTTTAGAAGACTGAGTAACAGTTGAGCCATAATGGATTCAATAAATGGAGGAACAAGTGATTTGGATTAGGCAGAGACTAAAGGAATCACATGATAGACAAAAAATTTATGCGGATGCACACAGGGCTGATCAAAGTTATAAAGTGGGAGATAAGGTTTTCATCCATATTAGGCCTAATAAGAGTACCATTCAGTTCGAGAAGGGGGAAAAGTTGTCACCTCAATTTATAGGACCATTGAAAATCCAAGAGAAAATTGGACCTGTTGCCTATCGTCTCGTACTTCCACCCCACTTGCATAAAACTCATAATGTTTTTCATGTATCTATTCTACGTCATTATGTTGTTGATGAATCACATAAACTAAATTGGAAGGAATTGCAGGTATCGAATGCGGGAACCCTCATGGTAGAACCGTTACACATATTGGACCATAGAGTCTGAAAACTCAGGAACTGTCTGGTAGACCAAGTTAAGGTCCAGTGGGACAAGTTTAGTCCAAGATCTGCTACTTGGGAGGATGTCGAGACGTTACGACGAGATTATCCCTCACCTTTTTGACCACCTCTAGAATATGTTTCTCGAAGGTTGGGTGTATGTAACGCCACCTTTTGACTTAGACAACTACGATTACCTAAGGCCTAAACACTTTATTATTATTATTATTATTCACAGTGAAACTATTAATGATACACTTGAACTTTTAATATGTAGAAACCTATATGAATGTTTAAATGATATTGAATGATGATGGATATGATGTGATCCACTATGTGAATGTAAATTCTATGAATGTTTAGATGTTATTGATGATGATGTATATGATGCGATATATTGTGTGAATGAGAATCCTATGAAGGTTTAAATGCTATTTGAATGATGTTGGATATGATGCAATCTATTATGCAAATGATAATTCTATGAATGGGTAATGCTAATTGAATTATGGGATATTATGAGATCTATTTCTAACTTGAAAATTTTGATGTTAAAGTTGTTGGTACACGGATACTGAATTGAAATTATAGTTGTATGCAATTATATGATGATAATGCATAGATATGTATGAGTTTGTGTTACAGACTAATCTATAGGTCATTGGGCTATGAAATAGCAAAGGGATAATGATAATGGAAGTGGATGTCATGACCACTGACCAAGAAACAATATGGTATAAATCTTTGTAAGTGAAATTATATTGGTTTGGATGCATTTCTATGATATGTGGACCAGTGTAAGATTTTAGGTGGTGAGAAATCCCAAAACTGAATAAACGATGACAAAAATCCCAGCAACACGGTGCCACTGTATATTCCATTGTAGGGTGTGGACCCTAGTCCTATTAGGAGAGGTGGAGGAATTTCCCACCGTGTATCCTATGAAACCTGGAGTCATGGGAGGATGGTGTTAGCTTACTCTCCCCTAGACGTGTGATGATGGCTGTCAATTGCCTGCTGGGGAATCTTGGTCAATATAGTGACACTTCTGCTTATGGGTTCTATTTGGAGTTAGGCCAATACAGTTGATGCTCCAAGATAGTCCAACAAAGGAAGGATATGAATGGAAGATGGAAGTAAGTTAGTGAGGAAGGATGAGTAGAAATAGTTGAGAGTGTATGGAGATTTGCCTTATGGTGGAAATTATTATTTTTCCTTCTGAAAAGAAAATGTGTATATATGTATATTCATAATTACTTAACTAAACTACAATTGTCTAAATAAAAATTGTTGAGCTAGATTATTGTAATTAAGGGAATTTACAAACATTTCATTGGTTTATTATCTTTTATAAAATGAATAGTCTTGTTGATTGGATTGGATGCATACATAAATTACTATAGGGGTGATAGTTATTGTTATTAGTACATGCACGAGACTTGTATGTACTAGCTACACATGCATTTCTTGTACATGTACACTAGTATGTATGAGTTGTCTTGGCTTATTTACTAAAAATGTTGGTTATTGGATATGAAGGTGTGAACCTTATGTCTTTTCCCTTGTATATTAAAATACTTTAACTTTGGGACGAAGTTTCCTGAAGGGTGGGTGTATGTAACAACCCTAAGTAATTAATCAATTGTCATGATTTAAATAATTGTTTAATGTATATTAGTTAATTAATTAATTAATTAATTGTCCTGATTTAATAATTGTTTAATGTATATTAGTTAATTAATTAATTAATTAATTGTCCTGATTTAATAATTGTTTAAAGTATATTAGTTAATTAATTAATTTCATGATTAAATATTTGGTTAATGAATTTGAGTTTAATAAATTTTAATTTATTAAATGGATACTTAATGTATCGAATGATGGAACCATTAAAGAGAAATGGGATAAGTTGGTTGGCATTGAATGGATGGATAAGGTGGGTGAGTCCTAATAAAAGGGAGAAGGCGGTGAATGAGAGAAGGGGAAAGGAGGATAAGAGGAGGGAAAAACACTTGAGAAATCACTTTTGGATTTTTTGGGGGGGAGAGCATCATTTTGAGAGGAGAGAACTGTATTGCTGATTTGGGGGGGGTGGAGTAGCTTGCTGGAGGATGGTACTGGTTTTTGTTGGAGGAATTTGTTGGAGTTTGGTGGACCGAGACAAGGGGCACTTGTTACTGGGAGTTTTGGGCTTGGGGGCCAGGAATACTTACGGAATACTGGAGATAGAGAGCTGGAGAGGCTCTGTTCCTAGCTGGTTGGGAGGTTAGTCGATTTTGGGCAGAGCATCAGGCAGAGTTGGAGAACAACAATAGCATTAGTTAGAGGTATGTATTTTCATTATTATGTCATGTTATGTGGTTTATTATCATGTTGTTGAATATGCTAAATATGTCATTTGTTATGATGATGAATATGTGGCTTATTATGATGTCGCTCATAAATTTTAATTATGTTGAATAATGAATGGTTAAAAAGTTAGGATAAAATTTCTCTATTTTAATTTATGTTTTATAAGGCTCTTTAGGAAGAGACATTACAAGGGATTTGACCTTTATCCTTCCTGCGAGTCCATTTCTTGGATCTCGTTTGTGCTTCTTGGAAAGTGCTACTCATCCCGAGATTGATCTCTCCAAAGGTTTCAATCTCCTGAGCACTTCTTTCTTTTCTGGGAAACTCATCGAAATCATATCCAAATATTCTTGAAAAGAATCCTTCCTTGCTTTCCTGGTGTTCTTCTGCTCTTTTCCTTCAACTTCTTTATGAAGCTTCTTCGACCCTTCATTGAATTCCAGGTCTGTGCACTCTTTGCAACATATATTTACACAAGATTTGAGTTCTTGTGATGACTATGCAGTCCTTGCAGAAGTCGCTTTACACTCCCTATAAGAAAACTTACATTGTTCCTCCTGAGCTTACGAATCGAGACAGACTCGGTTGGCGGACTCCTTGTAGAATGAATTTTGGATCTATGCACTCCTTATAGCAAATTCTTACACAAGATATGGATTCTTGCAGACAACTATGAACTCCTTGTTGCAATCACTTTTCATTGCTAGCAAAGGAAATCTTACGTTATTCCTCCTGAGATTTATGATTCGAAACAAACCCTATCAATGCACTCCTTGTGGACTGTGTGCACACCTTGCACCGGCTCATGAAGAAAAGTGATTTTTAAATTTTATGCAAGCATTTCAAAGCTACATACACTCGTAGCAAGATTCATTCATTCTTGAGAACATTAATGACAACAACAGAGAAATTGTAAACAACATTTGCACCATACATTGGATCAATTTTCCTTTGTTATCATCATTCAAAATCATGAAAATGGTTATAGCTAAAATCAAAGCAACATCTATTGTTCACAAATTCCTACTTGCTCGCAACTATCATCACCCCTCTTTGGGCATACAAAATCTCTCTTTATACAAAAGAAACAAACTAATTGCTATCTAATTATGGTTACATTGAGACTAGGGTTAAGATCCTAAGTCACGTGTGCTCATTTTTCCTCACACGTGTGATCTTTCCTCCTTTTTTTTCTCGTGCTTCAAAATATTTGCAGTACTAGTTAGAATTCGAGACTTCAGATTGGCTCTCAGTCGCTGAGTTGTCTTGCCATGTGTACTTGCCAATGATGCTCCTACATCACGTTCCCTTCAAGATGCACTACGTGCTTCAAGGGTGCCACTTTCCTTTTGACTGATTTTGGTAGACGTCAAACCCCTGGGGTCAATACTCTGTCAGGTGACCTTTTGGGAGACTAAGGGCCTCTAAGGAATAAGGAGCCAACCTTATTGTGTGCCCCTTAGAATAATCAAGAGTGACTGTAACAGTGTGCCCTCATGACATCGTGGATCTCTCGAACTAGGTAATCATTAAACTATAGTCTGAGCCACGATGGGAGTGCTTGTAGGTTTTGGCCGGGATGATGCCACACCTCTTCCTCAATATCTTTGGTTGTCGTGCATGACCCCTTTACTCCATATGTGAGTCTGATTAGCAGGCTATCATCAGCATGCATCCATCAATGAACATGTCAGCATGTAATATTCCAAATATAAGAAGTATGCAGAACATAAATAAAATGATAGAAATGGCAGATGATCAACAATATAACCAGAATAACACCACAATAATACTAAAATGATAACAGAATAACACCAGAAAGAGCACTTCGATTACTTAGAGAAATGTTCATGGGCCTCTCCGAGGGGGAAACCTCCAGTTGAGCAGAGCTCTATTACAATAATATCCAAGCTAGGGTTTTCATACCCTCTACTCCTATTTATAATAAATATGTCTATCAAAAGAACCATCTAGAGGAAGATCCTTCTAGAAGTGGAAGCTTCTATTAAGTCTTCTTACATTCAACTTATTCTATTTTACTGCAAGGCCTTATTAATATTGACCTTTGTTACATCTAAATATATTGTTTTACCTACATGAGGGTTAGGTCCCTAAAATTTCCTCCCCCTTAAAAATAGCCTTGTCCTCAAGGCTTGAGATGTGGAAATTGTTGCAGAATGGTAGCTGGTTCCCAAGTGGCATATGTTGGAGTTGTATCTTTCCACTAGACTAACACTTCCTTGATGGTGATGCAAGTGATTCTCATGCTGGTCCAAAACTACTTGTGGCTATAGCCAAATGGATCCTTCTTCGTCCAACTCGGGAAGGTTGTTTTGAATTTGGAACTTAGTTCTAATCACCTTCTTTAAGAATGAAACATGAAAAACATGATGTAGCTTAGAATGACTGGGAAAAGATAACTAATAGGCCATCTATCCCACATGCTTGAGAATGGTATAAGGACCATAAAATTTGGGCACCAGCTTCTGACAATGCTCATCCTTGAGGGAATTTTGCTTGTAAGGTTGAATTCGAAGAAACACCAAATCCCCTTCTACAAATTGACATTCAGAGAAACCTTGATCTGCTTGTTTCTTCATGCGATTTTGTGCCATGACCAAATTATCTTTGAGGGTATGGAGAATAACGTCTCAAACTGTAAGCCTTTGGTCAACCACCTGGACCTTCGAGACACCTGGTAAGTAAGAGAGAACTAAAGGTGTATTTTGTCCATATATCGCTTCAAAAGGAGTCATGCGTGTATGGTATGAAGTGTTGTACCACCATTCAACTATGGGTAACCATTGAGCCCACTGATTTTTCTTTTCTGATGCAAAACACCTCAAATATGTTTCCAAATGCTTGTTGACAACTTCAGTTTGACAATCAGTTTGGGGATGATAAGCGGTGTTGAGATGAAATTGGGTGCCTTGTAGCTTGAACAGTTCTTGCCAAAAATTGTTGGTGAAAGTTGGGTCGCAATCATAAACAATAGAATACGGCATGCCATGGAGCTTGAAGACTTGATCCATGAAAAGTTGAGCCACGGTGGATGCTGTAAATGGGTGTTGAAGAGCACATAAATGAGCATAATTGGAAAGGCGATAACCACCATGATGACTGATTTATTTCCTGATTTGGGTAAGACAGTAATAAAATCCATAGATATGTCCCTCTAAATAGTAGGTGGAATCAGAAGCGGTTGTAGTGTGCCAGGAGATTTGATTGTTTCCCTTGTTGCATTGGCACACATCACATTCAATGACAAAATTACAAACATCTTGTTTCATACCATCCCATAAAAAAGAATGTTTGACACTGTCATAGGTTTTGGTAAACTTGAAGTGCCCAGCTATGGGTGTAGCATGAAGCTCAGAAAGTGCAGTGGATTTAAGTTTTGATTGTTTACTCAAACACAAACGACCTTTGTATTGAATCTCATCATGGAGCCAAGAGTACGCTGGGGGAACTAAATCATTGGACTGCAATTGTTGTATCAGATGTGAACTTTGGGGGATCATGTAGCCATTCCTAGTGAATGGATTGGAGCCAATCTAGAATAATGAAGGAGAGAGAAAAGAGGGATCCTTCATCTTCATATTTTCGGTAAAGTGCATCCACAACCACATTGTCTTTTCCTTTCTTGTAAATGATCTCATAATCATATCCAAAGAGCTTAGTCACCCATTTTTGTTTCTCTGGGGAGGAAATGTGTTGTTTTAGAAAATACTTGAGGCTATGATGGTCTTCTTAATTTGGAAGTGTTTCCCCAATAGATAAAGGTGCCACAGATAAACGACATGTAGAATAGACAACATTTCCTTTTCATAGATTGATTTGGCTAGATTTCATTCAGACAGTTGCTTGTTGGTAAAGGCCAATGGCCGACCCTCTTGCATAAGGATAGCACCAATTCCTTTCCCTAAAGCATCACATTCTAGGACAAAGGTCTTTGTGAAATAAAGAAGGGTCAGGAATGGAGTTGTGCACATGGCCATCTTCAAGGTTTGAAAAGCTTGAGAAGATGCTAGAGTCCAAGTAAAAGAGTTAATTTTTAGGAGTGCAGTGAGTGGTGCTGCAATATTTCCATAATTATTAATAAACTTTCTATAATAACCTGTTAAGCCCAGAAATCCCCACAATATTTTGAGAGTCTTTAGGTGAGGCCAGTCTTGTATAGCCTCAATATTTGTAGGATCCACCCTGACGTCGTCCTTGCCAACCACATGACCCAAGTAATCGACTTCTGAGGTGCTAAAAGAACATTTAGACTGTTTTAGGAAAATCTAGTGCTGAGAGAGTAGATGGAGAAATGGATCCACATGAGAAAGATGGTATTTCTAGGTTTTTATATAGATGAGGATATCATCAAAGAAAACTAAGACAAAATGATGGAGAAAAGGATGGAAGACATGATTCATGAGGCTTTGGAAGGTGGAGGGGGCATTACACAAGCCAAAGGGCATGACCAAAAACTCATAGTGTCCTTCATGAGTTCTAAAGGTAGTCTTAGGAATGTTTTCCTCTTTCATACGTATCTGGTGGTAGCCAAAATGAAGATCAAGTTTAGTAAAGAACTGGGCGCCACTCAATTCATCCAAGAGGTCATCAATGACAGGAATGGGAAATTATTCTTTAATGGTGAGTTTTTTTAGGGCACGGAAGGCAGGAAATATTCTCCAATAACCCTCTTTCTTCAGGACCATGAACATAGGAGAAGAGTAGGGGCTCATAATAGGGTGGATAACACCTACGTTAAGGAGTTCCTGAACCATTTTATCAATTTCATTTTTTTAGGAAAAGGGGTGATGATAGGGACATATATTGGGAGGAAGGATTCCTGGTACAAGGGGAATGGAATGATCATGAACACCATGGGAAGGAGGGAGTCCTTGGGGAGTGGAAAAGACCACTTGATGTTTAGAGAGGATGAATTGGAGGCCTTGCGACACCGAGGGTGTCTCATTTTCTTGTATGGCATGGAGTTGGGAAATAACTCCAGAATGACCCTTTTTGAGCATCTTTTCCATGCGATGGGAACTAATGATCTTAGGTGAATTGAAGGTGAGGCCTTGTAACTTATATTGGTGGCCCTCCTGGTCGAATTGCATGGTTAATTCCTTAAAATCCTTGAGAATGGGACCCAAATTCCTTAGCCAATCTGAACCCAACATAATGTCACAACTGACCATGTTGATAGCAACATATGAGATTTCAAGTGGTAGTCACCAATTTGGAGACACACATTTTCACAATGTGCTCCACATTTCATGGAAACGCCATTGGCAATCATGATTTGGAAATCATTGACTACATGGATATAGAAATGAGTTTCTTGGGCAATGTAGAAATGAATAAAATTATGGGTGCTTCCACTATCAACCAGAATGATGACTTTTTGATGCTTGATGTAACCAATTAGCTTGAGGGTTTGGGGAGCAGAGAAGCTAGTGAGATCATTTAGGGAAATGACCAGTTCTACTTCAGGAGGTTCTGAGGGAGGGGTTATGTTAGTGGTTTTAGGTGACTCAGACACAAGGGGAGTTTCAACATCATCTTCTGAAATATCCTTCGAGATGGCCATAAAAATCTTCTTTTCCTTACACTTGTGGCACATAAAATATTTTTCATCACAATTATAACAAAGGCCTTTGAGTTGGCATGCAGGCATTTCAGTCTTGGTCAATTTATGGTTATTTAGTGGAGCAGAGGGAGTAGTGGGATTTAATGGTTTAGTGCAAGGAATAAAGGAGGGTTTCCAGTTTTGAGAAGGTACAACATGTTGTGCTTATTTATCTCTTTTAGTATCCTCCACCCAACTCTGAGGCCGATCCATGAGGACATGGGCATGAATCTCATCCTTGAGGCCACTAATAAAACATTCTCGGAAAAAGGCATCAAACATTCCCTCTGTCCAAAAATCTAGGCACTCAAAAGTAGCTATAAAGTCTTCCACTTTTCCAGATTGTTTCAACTTTTTCAAATGGCCTAAATGGTTGGTGTTAGTGTCAAAGCATTCATAAAGATTTGTCACAAAGTGTGTCCAAGCAATATACCCTTGACATAAAGTTTTTCTCAATTTCCACCATTGCCAACGCTCTTGATCTAGATGGAGAACACCATACCGGAGTTTGGCCAAGTCATATGTAATGTCGTATAAAGAGAAAATATGTTCCATTTGGGTTACCCAACCAATGGGATCCGAGCCATCAAATTTGGTCACATCCACCCGTGGAAGGCGTAGTTCACACTGAAAGTGATGGGGTGGAAAATTATGGGAATGAGAGAAAGTTTCAGCTTCGGTATGTGGAGGTGGGTTAGATAAAGGGTTATTAGCAGGGATATGCAGCTTGGTGTAGATCATCGAAATGACAGATTCAAGTTGAGTAGTCATGTCTTGTTTGAGTTCCTCGATTGACGCAACGATGGAGGACTGCATGGTTGTATTGATGGTGGAAACATTGGCACTAATGTTTTTCACTTCTTGTTGGGTCTCTGTGAAATTAGATTGCAAGGTATTGAAGCGGGCTTCCAAGTCTTGGCTATGGGTGGGTGGGGTCAAAAAATTTCTAAAAAATGATATGTATGAATGTGATAAGGGCGAAGAGATAAATCCAATGGAATAGGTCTCAAATAATGGTGCCAAAATTTCCAAACTTTTTTTTTTCACCTGTAGAGTTATACTCCAGTCTAAAGAATACTATAGTGATGAAATGCCCAAATTCTTAACTAGGAAGAAATGCATAGTGATTTGGCAACCCGAACATAGTTTCACGGCAATAGATCTTGTCTATTTTAATTTTTTTGTTTCTGTCCCCAAGGGTTAGGTATTCAAGGGTTCTATGGACAAGGGTTTTCCCTGTGCTATAGATCTCTGATATATGTGCGGGATCCAACAGTAGTACTTGGACCAATATCTCAGGGCACCAACTAAGGAGGCTAGACCATGCCCTTAGCCGTACTACCCGACTACCCAGGTACTAGAGAGTATCTTCCCAAGTGTTTTTCTTGATGGAACTATAGCAGTCAGGAGGCTGATCGGTTTATCTAAAGAGGGCTTTAGGAAATCTAGATTGATACGTACATAGTTGTTTTCTGATGCGCTACCACTCAAAGGGGTACCAACAGGGGTTACAAGGGTGGCCAATAGATGTGCACTTAAGTACCACTTGTATTTCCTATGTGTATGAATCCCTCAACTGCAAGTTTGTGCATGTAATGATAGATCTTTGTGGCTTAAAGATGTTAGAATACATCTTTACCCTGAAAAACAAAATTAACCCACAATTTATGTCGAGGAAAGTGCTCTGATACCACTTGCAATATTCCAAATATAAGAAGTATGCAAAACATAAATAAAATGCTAGAAATGGCAGATGAACAACAATATAACCAGAATAACACCACAATAATACTGAAATGATAACAAAATAACACCAAAAAGAGCACTTCAGTTATTGAGAGTAATGTTCACGGGCCTCTTTGAGGGGGCAACCTCTAGTTGAGCAGAGCTCTATTACAATAATATCCAAGCTAGGGTTCTCATACCCTCGACTCCTATTTATACTAAATATGTCTATCAAAAGAACCATCTAGAGGAAGATCCTTCTAGAAGAAAAAGCTTCTATTAGGTCTTCTTACATTCGACTTATTCTACTTTATTGCAAGGGCTTATTAATATTGACCTTGATTACATCCGAATATATTGTTCCACCTACGTGAGGGTTAGGTCCCTAACACAGGGATCCATAAACAACATCACAATATACCAATCATATGTCACATATGAAATAACATAAATACACTAGCCATAAATAGTCCACTCCCTAACTCGATCTAGAGTCCAAGGAGGTCCATCTATGCCATCAGCACCCCCAACCTAACAAGAGTCCTACACACTCAGGAGAAACTAGTCAATAGCAACTATTGACACATATATAATAAAATAACATTGTTGGTTGTGGAGCCTGATTATCTTCCTAATGCAGAGGTCCTTTGCTTTCAGCCGTGTTTACACCCCATGAAGTATTTACACCCCAGAAGTATGTACACTCTTCCACGCGGGGGAGTGCAGAGGGGAGGTACCCCCTCTGCAGGGTTCGGGGGGTCCATCCCCCTGGATGGGGGGTCTGGGGGAAAGCGGGCCCCCAGCGGGGGTTCGGGGGCAGCGTCCCCCGATGGGGGTTTGGGGGTGAAGCCCCCGAAGAAAAAATTGCCTTATAAAAGTATATTGTAATTTCATTGTAAATCTG
>JZKD02S1679923.1:246401-275325 GCA_000966675.3 Picea glauca
TGCATATTTTTAACACATGAAGCAAGGTCCTGTAAAGTTTATTTTAATGAAGTAGGGGTGCTTGCATAGCATAACAAGTCAGCCTTCTATTTTCAGATCAATACAACTTTTAATTATCTACTCCTCTCTACTCTCCTAATCTTCTACTGGATTTTACAATACTATCTAAAAATTAAAAATGAGAGAGTCTTCTTGAGTTTTCCCCCCTCTCTTCTCTAAGATATCTCATCAGAATTAAAATCTATATACTAAACATTCATTACAATAAATTCCTCCTTATCCAACAGATGAGAGCAATGCTCATGATCTATATTACAATCTCCCAAAACATAAATGCAGACGTATATTTTCAGATATTGCATAAATGTGTCCCTGTTTGAATTTCAAACATTTTCAAAATGTGTGTTGGCCTATATGTCTATCCTCCACTCACACATGCTTACTATGCTCCTACATAATACTCCCCTAACTGAAAAAAAATAAATTCATAGGCTTCTTTCCATAAGATCCTGCAGCACCTGTCCATGTTTCTGGATGTCTGTTTCACTTTCCCAACTGGCATCATCAATCAGGTGTCCTTTCCATTTCACCAAGTATTCAAAATATGTTTTTCTCCGGGTCTTTTTACCAACTCTGTGATCAACGATCTTTTCCATCCACTGATTTTCATATAGAGACATCTGTTTGACCCATTGAACTTCCTTCTGATCCTCTGATCCATATTCTCTATAAGGATATAGATATGCTACATTGAATATGGGTGAGATGCCCACATCATTTGGAAATTTTATCTCAGAAGCATTTGCCTCAAATTTTCTCAAGATTTTGCATGGTCCAATTTTCTTCATCTTCATCTTATTATATGTTCCCCTTGGGAATCTTTCTTTTCTGATATGCACCATAACCAAATCACCTACTTCAAATTGAAGATCTCTTTTGTGTTGATCTACTCTACGCTTATATTCCTAGCTAGAGTTCTGCAACCGCTCTCTGATTTTACTGTGGAGCTCACGCATTCCTGCTGCAAAATCTTCTGTGATAGCACTCCAAAATTCATTCTTCTCTAATTATTTCAACTCAGAGACTCCTCTTGGCTTCATTCCATACACTATCTGAAATGGGCTATGTCTTTTACTCTTGTTGGGTGAGTCGTTATATGTAAATTCCTCCTGTGGAAGAACTTGATCCCACTAGTTGTGGTGTTCAACTACTAAACTCCTTAATAGGTCTACCAAACTCCTATTTACTACCCCAGTCTGTCCATCCATCTGAGGATGATATGCTGAGATAAAAGATAAATTCATCTCCAAATTCTTCCATAGGGTCCTCTAGAAATGACAAACATATTTGGTATCTCGATCAGAGACAATACTCTTGGGTAAGCCGTGAAGTCTAACAAATTCTTTGAAAAACAGATTTGCAATGTGAGTTGCATCACTAGTTTTCTGACATGGTATGAAATGTGCCATTTTAGAAAATCTATCGACTACCACAAATATGGAATCACAACCCCTCTGTGTCCTCGCCAGTCCCAACGCAAAATCCATGCTTATTACGTCCCACAATCTCTTTGGTATTGGAAATAGTTGATACAACCTGGTATTATGTCTTTTCCACTTTGCATGCTAGAACATCTTGCACATGTTCATGAATTTCTTTACATCTGTCCTCATTCCTGGACAGTAATATGAGCCATTCAATTGCGCGAAGGTCTTATCATGGTCGAAGTGTCCAGCCAATCCCCCACTATGTTTTTCCTTCAAGAGGTTTTCTCTCATAGATCATTTTAGTATGCACAACTAATTTCCTCTGAATAACAGTCCATCCTGAATCAAGTGTTCAGTCCATTGACTTCTATCTCTGAGAACTAGATTCTTACATGCTTCATAAGCATCCTTGAAATTTGCATCATCTCTGTTCATCTCCTTGAGATTGTCAAAACCTAAAGTTTTCACTCTAAACTCCTACAGAATCAAACATTTCCTACTCAATGCATCATCAACCTTGTTAGCAATTCCATAAATGTGCTTTATAACAAAAGTAAAATTCTGCATAAATTCAACCCATTTTGCATGCTTTTGGTTCAATTTCTCATGTTTGGTTATAAACTGTAGGGCATGATTATCGCTATAAAACACGAACTCCTTCGGAACCAAGTAATGCCTTCACTTCTTCAACGCCTGTATGATTGCATAAAAATCTTTATCATATGTGGAATATTTCATCTTGGTCTCGTTCAGCTTCTCACTAAAGTATGCAACTAGTCTATTGTCCTGACTCAAGACCGCTCCAATCACAAATCCACTTGCGTCACATATCACTTGAAATGTTTTGCTAAATTCTGGCAGAACCAAAACTGGTTTTTCAATTATCTTATCTTTCAGCAACTTGAAACTTTTCTCCACTTCTTCTGTCCAATGAAAATATTTGTGTGTTTTCTTGACTATGTCCATCATTGGTGCACATATCCCATTGAAATTCCTGATGAACTTCCTATAAAAACTAGCTAGTCCATGGAATATTCTAACTTCAAAGATACTCTTTGGCGATGGCCAATCTTTGATTTCTCTTACCTTCTCTAGATCCATCTTTAACTCATTTGCAAATATCAAAAAACCTAAGTAAATGAGTTTTGTCTTCATGAAAGATGAATTTTTTAGATTTATCAACAATTTCTCTTGTTGTAACCTCCTCATTACTTTAGTTAAATTCTTCATATGTTCCCCTTTAGTCTTACTGAATATCAGTATATCATCAAGATACACGATTACAAACTTTCCAATGAAATCTTTCAAGACTTCGTTCATCAATCTCATAAAAGTACCGGGCAGATTCATCAAGCCAAATGACATGACAAACCATTCATGCAATCCTTCATTCGTCTTGAATTTTGTCTTCCATTCATCACCTTCCCTCATCCTAATCTGATGATATCCACTCTTCAAATCAATTTTTGAAAAAAAAATCACTCCATGCAAGAAATCCATCAAGTCATTTGTCCTGGGGAAAGGAAATCTATACATGACAGTGATTTTGTTTATAGCCCTCGAGTTTGTACACATTCTCTAGCCACCATATTTATTTGGGCTTAACACTATAGGTACAGCGCATGGACTCAAGATCTCTCTAACCAACCCTTTATCCATCAAATCCTGAACTTGCTTCTTGACCTCTTCATTCTCCTATGGCATCAATTGATACACTGCTTTGTTTGGTAAACTCACTCCAGGTATAAGGTCAATGTGATGAATTATGCTCCTGATGGGCAGAAATGAACAAGGTAATTCATCCACCACTATATCAGCAAAACTCTCTAGCAGTTCTTGAATTCCCTCAAGTAGGTCATCCATCAAAGTACTGGTCAAGAAGACTCTAGGTTTCCCAACCACAACAAACTACATTTCTTCATATTTCTTGACTTCATCAAGAAGTTCCTTCCCACTCATGAGAAGTATAGTATTGATCGTCTCTGCTTTTACCCCCTTGTCTTTAATTGGCAATAACATATGCGTTCTACCATTCTTCTCCAAGGTGTAAGTGTTCTTCCTCCCATCATGAACAACATTTTTGTCATATGGCCAAGGCCTCCCCAACAAAATATGACAGACGTCCATGGGAATAACATCACATAAAATTTCATCCTTATATCCCTCTATCTTAAACTCAACTAAACATTGTTTAGTGACAGTTACCTGGTGCCCTTTTGTAACCATGAAACTTTATATGGGCTCGTATGTGCAACTGTTTCCAATTCCATCTTCTCCACCATCTCCATGGATACTAGATTATCTATGCTTCCACTATCAACTATTACCTTGCATACCATGTCCTTGGTCTTGCAAGTAGTCCTAAATAAATTGTTCCTCTGGGCTGGATTTTCTATCTCTTTCTCTGGTTTTAAAAGACTCTTCCTCATCATCAAGTATCTTTCTCCTTCTGCATCTTCTGCCTCAACATTTTTCCCTTGTGCTTCTAAAATGTGAGCTTCTCCTCGATCTCTTTTCCTATCTTGGCATTCCCAAGATTTTTGTCTGATATTTCAATAGACAAAACACTTTACTTCACCTCCTCAGCCTCTTCCTCTTCCTCTTTCTCGCGGAAAAGTGTTTTTGTCGGCATAATGTCCTCTTTTTGAACTTCCTCCTCTTTCTGGGTAAGTATGGTTTTTCTTTCCTTCATCCTTGGGCTTATGTACTATGTCCTAGGTACTTGATTTTCTTTTTCTATGACTTCTACCTCTTCCTCTTTGTCCTTTCTTTCGAGCCAATTTTTTTCCAGCCTTCGGAGCGATTTGATAAGCATCTTCTACATTCTTGATTGTTACCATGCTCATCTCATCTTGAATTTCATATCTCAGACCATTCATATATTTGGCAACCTTCTCATCATCACTCTCATGGTGACCTACTCTAATGTTTATCCTATAGAACTCATCATTGTATTCCTTCACTGTCATCCCCTTCTGTCTCAAATTTTTCATTCTTTGAAACAGATTGATTTGGTAATCTCTACGTATAAATTTGGCCTTCATCTTGGTGACCATCCTATCCCAGCTTTTGATTTTTTTTTTCCTTTGACACGCCTATCCGCCTACAATTCATCCCACCACAGTGTTGTATGCCCTTTAAGTCTAGTGACATCATGTTTAACTTTCTTCTCTTCCTCGACATCCTCATAGTCAAAGTATTTGTCCAAATCTCTAAACCAATCTAGCAACTCCTCAACGTCTAATTTGCCTTCGTACATTGGAATATCCATTTTTGCTTTGGCCCCTATTCTTGCAACAAATCTGAATAGATGTTCTTTTGCAGCATCTTTGGCTACAACTTCTCCTTTAGCTCCAACCTCATTTTCACTTTCGACTTGACTGAAATCTCCAGCATCAACTATCTGTCTTTGTGTTGTCTCCATAGCATCTAGTCGAGCACAAAGTTCTCTAATTTTCCTTTCCATAGCTGGATCGGGCATTGGTCTATCTTGATGTCTCATGGGAAGCATGGTTTAAATCTGTTCCACATGGAACTTAAATCAAAACTTGCCTTCTATCTCCTCTCACCTACAGAAACAAATATTGTATGCTCTGATACCACCTGATGCAGACCCCCCTACCTCAACTAGGCTTGTTGAACTCCTTGACTAAGGATATCTTATATCACTGAGCCAAAATGGCTCTTCTGATTCACTGTTAGGACCTCAAATAGACCAAACCACAGGTCCTTAAGAAAAACTCTACCTATGAAAACTAGCACTAAGCGTGAGCTCTTCTCCCACACGGCCACGATGCTACAACCACGTGCCAACTCAATGTCACTTCACACTTCACGATTCAGGAATATTGGCATGATACAATTATACCACTCCAACCTATGAAACCCTGAAACTTGGCTAGGGGCTTGGTGAGCGCTGATCCTCTATTCTATGCACAAGATGTGACCTTCCTCTAGGAACTAGGTCCCATCTCCCAACTATTTCAGGATTTTGCGATTCGAAGAATCAACGAACAAATTCCCCTTCCCTTTTGAATCCCTGACTCCCGAAGATCCGATGACCTGGATCTATGGTCCAGATCCCCCAAAAATCAATTATCCAAATCAAGTCGGTGATTCACCTTTCATGACTTTGGGGAAGTATTCACCTTTGTTTCCCTGATGGTTGAATACCAAAAATTTTCCTGACCCAAGTCAACAACTCTCGACACACCAAGATCTGATGGTCCAGATATCTCCCTGTGAATTGGTGATTCACACTTCAGGGTTTTGGAGAAGTATTCACTCCTTTTCCCTGGTGACCAAATATCCAAACTGTACCCACACTAAATCGACGTTTCACATGTCCCTCTATCCAATGACCTAGATTTAATTGAGATTTCACATACCGGGGATTTGAAAACCAAGGCTGAACCTTGTTCTCCCAAATTGTGAAGCCCGATCTCCCGAAATGAACCAATGGTCTAGAGTTGATTTAGATCGACGACCCCTATATCTCCTAAGATTTTAAATGCTAGATGAATCTATGCCTTATCCTCCTCACATCTCTGTTTGATCTGACGACTCACAATAATTTGGTACTTCACCCTGGAATTTTTCCACCGTTTGTTCAAATCTCAATGAATCTTGCCCAAGTAGCTCGACACCGACTCTCTAAACTTGATTTCCCCAGGCGACTGTAAATTTTGTCCTCCCTTTGAATTTTTTGAACAACGCTATCCTTCTTGAGCTTGTTCCTCCTAAAACATTCTGGATTCTAAAGAATCCTGCATGCACACCTTGCACGTCTTCACAATAACCTATGGTTATCCAACGATTCTTGCTCTGTGCACTCCTTGCAACAGAGGCTCTCCAACCACTCTGTTGAATTGAAGAAATATAGCACTCTCCTCAGCATATGCACCCCTTGCACGACTCTGTTCCACACTCGCACTTCTGCTGGTATAATTTAACACTATCCCTCCTTAGCTTTCTGAGATAAAACTCATAATCTTGTCAACGGACTCTCACTGCACTCCTTGAAGGATTTCTCAGGACGAGAAACAATTGAAACTTATACTTCTCCTCTCACAAACTTCTTACATTCTCCATGAAGTCACGAGCATACACATAGCTTTGAAACAAATGCATAATAGAGAATATAAGAAAATTGTAACATACCATTCAAAAGCTAAATACAACAACCATGACACAACATGAAATTTGGATCAAAGCATTCTTATATTAGTCTAGTGATTTTATACATGGATCAATCGTAACAACTATTATTCATACAACTTCTAATTCTCTACTCCTCTCTTCTCTCCTAATCTTATACACCATTTTACAATACTATCTAAAAATTAAAAACGAGAGAGTCTTCTTGAGATTTTCCCCCTCTCTTCTCTAAGCTATCTTATCAGAATTAAAAGCTATATACCAAACATTCATTACAATAAATGACTCCTTATCTGGAAGATGAGATAAATGCTCATGATCTGTATTACAATCTCCCAAAACATAAATGTAGGCGTATGTTTTCAGATATTGCATAAATGTGTCCCTATTTGAATTTCAAACATTTTCAAAATGTGCACTGGCCGATATGGTTGTCCTCCACTCGCGCATGCATACAATGTTCCTGCATCAATTTGGCTTGTCTTTATTGACTCACACTCTTCCCCAAGATGATTGCACTCAACCCCCATGTGCCCAATAACTTTTGGATGTGACCACTCACACCCACCCTCTTACATGTATTCAATGATTGGATTTGAGAACACTCAATCACAAATTAGAAGATTCATATACAAATAGAAAATTTAGGAAAAATGGATTGGATTAATATACATGGGCAATTCCCCCTCTGAACCCCTTTTATCCACTATCCTAGATACTCCCCTCTCTTGTGGATTAATTTGTTGAAAAGTCAACAAGAAACATGTGTCTAATTTAGTTTTCCCTTACTTAAATTAGACAATAAATATTAATCTATTATCTCATTCATAACTGAGTGATTTGGAATTGTAATAGAATTATAAGTGTAGTTAAGTGAGTTAAGCTTAGTTGTATTAGTGTGAGTTCAGTGAATTAATTATTCATTAATTCTCAATCAGTTAACTCGCATGCAACTGAAGATTCGCCACGGTTAACTACATGCATGTTAGTTCCAATGGACACCAGTTGAGATAACAGGTGAAAGGGATAGTTTGGCTATCAGTTGTGATTTGTTCACATATGCAATGGATATGCTTATGAGCATGTGCAAATGAGGCCATTGCATTCATTTGATTCATTGTGAGAATTCGGATTGCAGAGTTTGTGCAGAGGAGGCAAGCTGTCTGGACACAGAAATTGGCGCATGTATTTGCTAATTTGTGTATGACAGTGTGAGACAATTGTATGGTACTGAGAGCTCTTAGATTAGAGTATTGTACGATATTGTTTCATGATTCATGATATACATAATATATGATAGTGGGGTTTTTAGCTTTACACTTTCCCGGTAAAACTTATGTGTTGTGTGTTATTGATATTTCACTTTGTGCATTGTGGTTGTGATTGTGGTTTAAATTGCTTCCGCAAAAGTAATAGTAGAAGTGATTATGTATTTAACAAAGGAGGAACTTGTTAGATCAGGATAATTGCAAGAATACATTAATTTGTATCAAAATTTCTACATGGTATCAGAGCCACAGAGGCCACAGAGTCACGGAAGTGAGGTGCGAAGATAATTGCATTCTCGTAGGTCACGTCTCTAGCCGGGTGCAAACTCTAGTACTGAAAAATTCCATTGTTTTCAAGAATAGAAATTCCCACAGGAAAATATACTGGCAGGGCACAAACTTCATTGGAATTCTTGTAGGTAAATACACCAGAAGAGTGTGAACTTCCCTCACCCTAACAGTGGAGCAGAGTGCAAACTTCCAGGGCATTCTTGCAGCTGAATACACTAGCAGGATGCGAACTTGACAGGCAAGTTCACGGGCTATACACAAGCAAGGTGCGAACTCCACTCAGGTTGCTCTCAGGTAGGGTGAGAACCTCCCAGGGCAAGGGGAAAGTGAAAAGGTTGAGTTTTGGGTTGGATAACATTCAAATTTGCAATATTTTCTTGGTGCGACACTTGATTCAAGATCGAAATGTCTTTCAATGTCTTGAGGTTGGAGTATGCACTCGAGGGTAGCTCTAACTACATTGCATGGAAGGACAGGATGGAGGCAGTGCTCAAGACAATGGCTTGAAGGGTTACATTGATGCAGATGTTCCTAAGACGGATGTGACAGATACTACAAATCTTGATGCATGGAAAAAGACAGTGGCGAAGTCGAGGAGGATTCTGTTGGAGGGAGTACGAGACCACATTGTCTCAAGTCTCCATGGGAAAACCACACCATATGCAACATGGAAGGTTTTGAAAGATCTGTTCCAAAACAGTAGCGACCATAGGAAATTGGCGCTAAAAGATAAACTCAGGAAGATTAAGATGGAGAAAGGCGACACCATTCCAAAATATCTCACAAAGTTTGTCCAATGTCGGGATGAGCTTGGAAGTGTAGGAATAACAGTTGCTGCTGATGATTTGGTGAGCTTGGCGCTCCTAGGGCTTCCGAAGAGTTGGCACAGTTATCAAGACTCTGTTAATGGAAGGGAAAAATTACCAGATTGGGAACAACTATGGTCGGATCTAGTGCAGGAGGAGTTCAGGCGGAATACTAGAGATGGATCTTCATGAAATCATGATGATGAAGAGGATTGTGCTTTGACTGCCAAGGCAAGGAAAGGGAAAGGGAAGAAATTCCAATCAAATTCCAAGTCTAAAGTCAAGAAGCTGGATTTGTCCAAAGTGAAGTGTTTTCACTGTCACAAACGTGGGCATCTCGCTACTAACTGTCCGCAGAAGAAGAAGAACAAGATGGTTGTTGGAGCCGCAACTGGTGAGGCTCTTGTCTCACAATTTGAGCTTGACTTCTCTTTGATCGCATGCATGGAATCAAGTGCATCGGGATCAGTGTGGTATTTTGATAGTGGTGCTTCCTTCCACATGATGGGAGATGAAGAGTCTTTCATTGACTTGGAGGAGAGAGATCTCAGAATGCATATAGAGATGGGCGATGATGGAAAAATATAGTGCAACTAGTATTGGTACCATTACCTTTCAAAGGGAGTCAGGTAAACCATTTCAATTGAAAAATGTTATGCACGTTCCAGGTCTGAAGAAAAACTTGGTCTCAGTTGCAATGTTGGAGGACAAAGGCTATGATGTTGTTTTTAGAAGTGGTATAGCCTACCTGCGACATAAAGCAACAGGTCAAGTCAAGAAGATAGGGATTCGAGTTAAGAATCTCTACATGTTGCAGGTAGATGGTTGCGGTGCCATGATAGGAAAGGAAGAAATAGTGGTGAGTCAGGATGAGGGTGAATTATGGAATAGGAGGTTAGGCCATCTTCATCATGGAGCCTTGAAGATCATGCAGCAAATATCTACTGGACTTCCAAGGGGAACACTTGCTCAGTCAAATCAGTGCAAGGGGTGCACCCTGGGGAAGTATGTAAAGTACACCTTTCATGAAAAGGAGAATCATGCTTCGGTAATCCTGGAGAGAGTTCACATGGATGTGTGTGGACCATTCTCAGTTGCTTCAACAGTGAAACACAAGTATTATGTTATTTTTGTTGATGAATTTTCTTGTAAATGTTGGATATTCTTCATGAAGAAGAAGGATCAAACATTCTCAAAGTTCTGTGAGTTTAAAGAATTGGTGGAGAAAGAGTTGAGGAAGCAAGTGAAAGCTCTAAGGAGCGATAATGGTGGTCAATACATCTCTAGTGAATTCAAACAATTCTGCAGCAGAGAAGCAATTCGAAGAGAACTCATAGAACCTCATAACCCACAACAAAATGGGGTCGTGGAGAGAAAGAATAGAACGATCGTGGGTGCAGCACGAGCGATGTTGCATGATCAAGTCCTACCATTGCATTTGTGGGCAGAAGCATGCAATACTATGGTTTATGTGCAGAACCATTGTCCCCATAGAGTACTTGGCATGAGTACACCTAAAGAAGCGTTTACTAGTAAGAAACCTGATGTTTCACATTTAAAAAATTTTGGTTCATCTGTTTATGTGCATGTAAACAAGGATGCAAGGAAGAAGCTCGAACCGACTGTTGAAAATGGGATATTTGTGGGGTACAAAGAAACACCCCATAATTATCGTGTGTATTTGTTGAATAGTAAGATGTTTGTTATGTGACGGGATATAAAATTCGATGAGGGGAAAGCCATGTGTTTGTCGCTTGAGAGGGAGATAGACTTGCATGCAGAAGAAGAACTGTTGGTTCCCAAGGATGAGTCTCGAGATGTGGATCAGCCACATGAATAGGTTCATAGAGTGGAGGAAACCACCCAAGCAGAGCCATCCATCAGAAATGGCAGAAAGCGCAGCACGGAAGCTGATAGATTGAGACTATATGCTGCACAGAATATAGGAGCCCATATTTCAGAGTGCAGGTAGAGACAGTCTCCTGATCGATTTGCTGGATACATGGCTCTTATGAGAAAATGTATTGTGACTGAACCATCCTCCTTTTAGGAAGCAGTGTAGGACCCCACTTGGGTTGATGCTATGGTAAAGAAGTATGACTCCATTGTCAAAAACAATGTATGGGACATTGTTCCAAGACCGATTGATAAATCAGTGGTAGGTTCGAGATGGATCTACAAGGTAAATCAAGATACTGATGGGAGTGTGGAGAAATACAAGGCCAGGTTTGTGGCCTGGGGCTTCTCACAGATCGAGGGGATAGATTATGGTGAGACCTTTGCACCTGTCACAAGGTACTCTTCCATAAGATCCATCCTTGCACTCTTAGTGCATATGGGCTGGCGCATTCATCAGATGGATGTAAAAACTATGTTCCTCAATGGGATCATTGAGGAAGAAGTGTACATTGAGAAGCCAAAAGGTTTTGAGACCTTTGATAGAGATTCGCATGTGTGCAAAATCAAGAGAGCACTGTATGGGCTGAAGCAAGCACCTCGTGCTTGGCACACTCAGATAGACAGCTATTTCACCGGATTGGGCTTCACCAAAAGTGAAGCAGATGAAAACCTATACCAATTTTTGGTGGAGGGTAAGCTTTTGATAATTGTGCTTTATGTTGATGATTTAATACTTACTAGTGATGAGCAGTTGATACACTCATGCAAGGAGGACCTTGCAAAGGAGTTTGAGATGAAGGATTTGGGCCTTCTTCATTATTTCCTTGGTTTGGAAATATGGCAGCGAGACGGTGAACTTTTTGTGTCTCAAGGAAAGTATACAAGAGAGATACTGGGTAAGTTTCACATGGAGGGCTGCAAACCCATGGATACTCCTCTTCCAGGAAACTAGAGGAAAGAGGATGCTACTTCTAGAGAGGTAGTGGATGCTACTATCTATCGACAGTTAGTGGGTTTGCTAATGTACTTAGTGAACACAAGACTGGACATTTGCTATGCGGTGAACCAGCTAAGTCAAGGGGTGGTTAAGCCTACCAAAGTCTTTTGGAAGGCGGGGAAGCAGGTCCTGAGATATCTGAAGGGAACATCTGAGTATGGATTATGGTATAGACAGACGGATGAGGTGAAGTTGCATGGCTTCATGAATGTATATTGGGCAGGCATCCCAACGGACAGAAAGAGCACATCAGGAGGGATCTTTAGTATCGGATCTATAGTTTTTTCTTGGTACAGCAGGAAACAGAGATCCGTGGCACTTAGTTTAGCAAAAGAAGAATACATGGCAGCGAGCCAAGATGCATGTGAGGCTATCTGGATGAGGAAGATCTTGGTTGGTTTGTTTGGTTCTCACTTAGATATAACAGTGATTTATAGTGATAATCAAAGTTGTATTAAACTCTCGATTAATCCTTTGTTTCATGAAAGATCTAAGCATATAGATATCCGGTATCATCATCTCAGAGATTGTGTGTAGTGGAAGATCATGTTGCTTCAATACATTCCTACGGAAGATCAGGATGCAGACATTCTGACGAAGGTGCTCACCAAGAGAAAATTTGAATATCATAGACACAGGATTGGGGTGAAGGATAATCCCTTTCTTGTTGAGAGGGAGTGTTGAAAATTCAACAAGAAACATGTGTCTAATTTAGTTTTCCCTTAATTAAATTAGACAATAAATATTAATCTATTATCTCATTCATAACTGAGTGACTTGGAATTGTAACAGAATTATAAGTGTAGTTAAGTGAATTAAGCTTAGTTGTATTAGTGTGAGTTCAGTGAATTAATTATTCATTAATTCACAATCAGTTAACTCGCATGCAATTGAAGATTTTACATGGTTAACTACATGCATGTTAGTTCCAATGGACACTAGTTGAGATAACAGGTGAAAGGGACAGTTTGGCTATGAGTTGTGATTTGTTCACACATGTAGTGGATATGCTTATGAGCATGTGCAAACGAGGCCATTGCATTCATTCGATTCATTGTGAGAATTCAGATTGCAGAGTTTGTGCAGAGGAGGCAGGCTGTCTAGACACGGAAATTGGCACATGTATTTGCTAATTTGTGTATGACAGTGTGAGACGATTGTATGGTACTGAGAGCTCTTGGATTAGAGTTTTGTGCGAGATTGTTTCATGATTCATGATATACATAATATATGATAGTGGGGTTTTTATCTTTACGCTTTCCCGGTAAAAACATCTGTGTTGTGTGTTATTGATATTTCACTTTGTGCATTGTGGTTGTGATCGTGGTTTAAATTGTTTCTTCAAAAGTAATAGTAGAAGTGATTCTATATTTAACAAAGGCAGAACTTGTTAGATTAGGAGAATCGCAGGAATACATTAATTTGTATCAAAATTTCTACATGGTATCAGGGCCATGGAGGCCACAGAGTCACGGAAGTGAGGTGCAAACATAATTACATTCTCACAGGTCACATCTCTAGCCGGGTGCGAACTCTAGTACTAAAAATTTCCATTGTTTTCAAGAACAGAAATTCTCGCAGGCAAATACACTAGCAGGGTGTGAACTTCATTGGAATTCTCGTAGGCAAATACACTAGCAGAGTGAAAACTTCCCTCACCCTAACAGTGAAGCAGAGTGCGAACTTCTAGGGCATTCTTGCAAGTGAATACACTAGCAGGGTGCGAACTTGACAGGCAAGTTCGCAGGCTATACACAGGCAGGGTGCGAACACCCCTAAGGTTGCTCTCAGGTAGGGTGCGAACCTCCCAGGGCAAGGGGAAACTGAAGGGGTTGAGTTTTGGGTTGGATAACATTCAAATTTGAAATATTTTCTTGGTGTGACACTTGATTCAAGATCAAAATGTCTTTCAATGGCTTGAGGTTGGAGTATGCACTCGAGGGCAGTTCTAACTACATTGCATGGAAGGACAGGATGGAGGCAGTGCTCAAAGACAATGGCTTGAAGGGTTACATTGACACAGATGTTCCTAAGACGGATGCGACAGATACTGCAAATCTTGATGCATGGCACAAGAAAGTGGCGAAGGTGAGGAGGATTCTGTTGGAGGGAGTACGAGACCACATTGTCTCAAGTCTCCATGGGAAAACCACACCATATGCAATGTGGAAGGTTTTGACAGATCTGTTCCAAAACAGTAGCGACCATAGGAAATTGGCGCTCAATGATAAACTCAGGAAGATTAAGATGGAGAAAGGCGACACCATTCCAAAATATCTCACAAAGTTTGTCCAACGTCGGGATGAGCTTGGAAGTGTGGGAATAACAGTCGCTGCTGATGATTTGGTGAGCTTGGTGCTCCTAGGGCTTCCTAAGAGTTGGCACAGTTATCAAGACTCTGTCAATAGAAGGGAAAATTTACTAGATTGGGAACGACTATGGTCGGATCTAGTGCAAGAGGAGTTCAGGCGGAATACCAGAGATGGATCTTCATCAAAGCGTGATGATAAAGAGGATTGTGCTTTGAATTCCAAGGCAAGGAAAGGGAAAGGGAAGAAATTCCAATCAAATTCCGAGTCTCAAGTCAAGAAGCTGGATTTGTCCAAAGTGAAGTGCTTTCACTGTCACGAACATGGGCATCTCACTACTAACTGTCTGCAGAAGAAGAAGAACAAGATGGTTGTTGGAGCTGCAACTGGTGAGGCTGTTGTCTCACAATTTGGGCTTGACCTCGCTTTGATCGCATGCATGGAATCAAGTGCATTGGGATCAATGTGGTATTTGGATAGTGGTTCTTCCTTCCACATGACGGGAGATAAAGAGTCTTTCATTGACTTGGAGGAGAGAGATCTCAGAATTCATATAGAGATGGGTGATGATGGAAAATATAGTGCAACTAGTATTGGTACCATTACCTTTCAGAGGGAGTCAGGTAAACCATTTCAATTGAAAAATGTTATGCACGTTCCAGGTCTGAAGAAAAACTTGGTCTCAGTTGCAATGTTGGAGGACAAAGGCTATGATTTTGTTTTTAGAAGTGGTATAGCCTACCTGCGACATAAAGCAATAGGTCAAGTCAAGAAGATAGGGATTCGAGTTAAGAATCTCTACATGCTGCAGGTAGATGGTTTCGGTGCCATGATAGGCAAGGCAGAAACAGTGGTGAGCTAGAATGAGGGTGAATTATGGAATAGGAGGTTAGGCCATCTTCATCATGGAGCCTTGAAGCTCATGCAACAAATATCTTCTGGACTTCCAAGGGGAACACTTGCTCAGTCAAATCAGTGCAAGGGGTGCACCCTGGGGAAGTATGTAAAGTCCACCTTTCATGAAACAGAGAACCGTGCTTCGATAATCCTAGAGAGAGTTCACACGGATGTGTGTGGACCATTCTCAGTTGCTTCAACAGCAAAACACAAGTATTATGTTATTTTCGTTGATGACTTTTCTCGTAAATGCTAGATATTCTTCATGTAGAAGAAGGATCAAACATTCTCAAAGTTCTGTGAGTTTAAAGAATTGGTGGAGAAAGAGTCAGGGAAGCAAGTGAAGGCTCTAAGGAGAGATAATGGTGGAGAATACAACTCTAACAAATTCAAAGAATTCTGCACCAAAGAAGGAATTCAAATAGAACTCATAGCACCTCATAACCCACATCAAAATGGGGTCGTGGAGAGAAAGAACAGAACGATCATGGGTGCAGCATGAGTGATGTTGCATGATCAAGGCCTACCATTACATTTGTGGGCAGAAGCATGCAATACTGTGGTTTATGTGCAGAACCATTGTCCTCATAGAGTACTTGGCATGAGTACACATGAAGAAGCTTTTACTGGTAAGAAACCTGATGTTTCACATTTAAAAAATTTTGGTTCCTCTGTTTATGTGCATGTAAACAAGGATGCAAGGAAGAAGTTAGAACCAACTGCTGAAGTTGGGATATTTGTGGGGTACACAGAAACACCCCATAATTATCGTGTGTATTTTCCAAATAGTAAGATGATTGTTATGTGACGGGATATAAAATTCGATGAGGGGAAAGCCACACATTTGTCGCTTGAGAGGGAGATAGACTTGCATGCAGAAGAGGAACTGTTGGTTCCCAAGGATGAGTCTCAAGATGTGGATCAGCCACATGAAGAGGTTCATAGAGTGGAGGAAACCACTCAAGCAGAGCCATCCATCAGGAATGGAAGAAAGCACAGCATGGAAGCTGATAGATTGAGACTAGATGTTGCACAGAATATAGGAGCCCCTATTTCAGAGCGCAGGAAGATACAGTCTCCTAATCGATTTGCTGGATACATGGCTCTTATGAGCAAATGTATTGTGACTCAACCATATTCCTTTCAGGAAGTAGTGCAGGACCCCACTTGGGTTGATGCTATGGTAGAGGAGTATGACTCCATTGTCAAAAACAGTGTATGGGACATTGTTCCAAGACCGATTGATAAATCAATGGTAGGTTCGAGATGGATCTACAAGGTAAAGCAAGCTGCTGATGGGAGTGTGGAGAAATGCAGGGCTAGGTTTGTGGCTCGGGGCTTCTCACAGATTGAGGGGATAGATTATGGTGAGACCTTTGCACCTGTCACAAGGTACTCTTCCATAAGATCCATCCTTTCACTCTCAGCGAAGATGGGCTGGTGCATTCATCAGATGGATGTAAAAACTGCGTTCCTCAGTGGGATCACTGAGGAAGAAGTGTACATTGAGCATCCAGAAGGTTTTGAGACCTTTGATAGAGAGTTGCATGTGTGCAGACTCAAGAGAGCATTGTATGGGCTGAAGCAAGCACCCTGTGCTTGGCACACTCAGATAGACAGCTATTTCACCGGATTGGGCTTCACCAAAAGTGAAGCAGATGAAAACCTATATGAATTTTTGGTGGAGGGTAACATTTTGATCATTGTGCTTTATGTTGATGATTTAATACTTACTGGTGATGAGCAGTTGATACACTAATGCAAGGAGGACCTTGCAAAGGAGTTTGAGATGAAGGATTTGGGCCTTCTTCATTATTTCCTTGGTTTGGAAATATGGTAGCGAGATGGTGAAATTTTTGTGTCTCAAGGAAAGTATACAAGAGAGATACTGGGTAAGTTTCACATGGAGGGTTGCAAGCCCATGGATACTTCTCTTCCAGGAAACTTGAGGAAAGAGGATGCTACTTTTGGAGAGGTAGTGGATGCTACTGTCTATCGACACTTAGTGGGTTCGCTAATGTAGTTAGTGAACATGAGACTGGACATTTTCTATGCGGTTAACCAGCTAAGTCAAGCGATGGTTAAGCCTACCAAAGTCTTTTGGAAGGCGGGGAAGCATGTCCTGAGATATCTGAAGGGAACATCTGAGTATGGATTATGGTATAGATAGACGGATGAGGTGAAGTTGCATGGCTTCACGGATGCAGATTGGGCAGGCAGCCCAAAATATAGAAAGAGCACATCAAGAGGGATCTTTAGTATCAGATCTACAATTGTTTCTTGGTACAGCAGGAAACAGAGATGAAAAGGAGAACCGTTCTTCAGTAATCCTGGAGAGAGTTCACACGGATGTGTGTGGACCATTCTAAGTTTCTTCAACAGTGAAACACACGTATTATGTTATTTTTGTTGATGACTATTCTAGTAAATGCTGGATATTCTTCATGTAGAAGAAGGATAAAAAATTCTCAAAGTTATGTGAGTTTAAAGAATTGGTGGAGAAAGAGTCAGGGAAGCAAGTGATGGCTCTAAGGAGCGATAATGGTGGAGAATACATCTCTAATGAATTCAAAGAATTCTGCAGTAGAGAAGGAATTCGAAGAGAACTCATAGCGCCTCATAACCCACAGCAAAATGGGGTCACGGAGAGAAAGAATAGAACGATCGTGGGTGTAGAATGAGAGAAGTTGCATGATCAAGGCCTACCCTTGCATTTGTGGGCAGAAGCATGCAATACTGTGGTTTATGTGCAGAACCGTTGTCCTCATAGAGTACTTGGCATGAATACACCTGAAGAAGCTTTTACTAGTAAGAAATCTGATGGTTCGCATTTAAAAATTTTTGGTTCATCTATTTATGTGCATGTAAACAAGGATGCAAGGAAGAAGCTGGAACCGACTGCTGAAGTTGGGATATTTGTGGGGTACACAGAAACACCCCATAATTATCGTGTGTATTTGCTAAATAGTAAGATGACTGTTATGCGAAAGGATATAAAATTTGATGAGGGGAAAGCCATGCGTTTGTCGCTTGAGAGGGAGCTAGACTTGCATGCAAAAGAGGAATTTTTGGTTCCCAAGGATGAGTCTCAAGATGTGGATCAGCAACATGAAGAGATTCATAGAGTGGAGGAAACCACTCAAGCAGAGCCATCCATCAGAAATGGCAGAAAGCGGAGCACGAAAGCTGATAGATTGAGACTAGATGTTGCACAAAATATAGGAGTCCCTATTTTAGAGCACAGGCAGAGACAGTCTCCTGAACGATTTGTTGGATACATGGCTCTTATGAGCAAACGTATTCTGACTCAACCATCTTCCTTTCAGGAAGTAGTGCAGGAACCCACTTAGGTTGATGCTATGGTAGAGGAGTATGACTCCATTGTAAAAAACAGTGTATGGGACATTGTTCCAAGATCGATTGATAAATCAGTGGTAGGTTCGAGATGGATCTACAAGGTAAAGCAAGCTGCTGATGGGAGTGTGGAGAAATACAAGGCTAGGTTTGTAGCTTGGAGCTTCTCACAGATCGAGGGGATATATTATGGTGAGACCTTTGCACTTGTCACAAGGTACTCTTCCATAAGATCCATCCTTGCACTCTCAGCGCAGATGGGCTGGCGCATTCATCAGATGGATGTAAAAACTACGTTCCTCAATGGGATCATTGAGGAAGAAGTGTACATTGAGCATCGAGAAGGTTTTGAGACCTTTGACAGAGAGTCGCATGTGTGCAGAATCAAGAGAGCACTGTATGGGCTGAAGCAAGCACCCTGTTCTTGGTACACTCGGATAGACAGCTATTTCACCGGATTGGGCTTCACCAAAAGTGAAGCAGATGCAAACCTATACCAATTTTTGGTGGAGGGTAAGCTTTTGGTCATTGTGCTTTATGTTGATGATTTAATACTTACTGTTGATTAGTAGCTAATACACTCATGCAAGGAGGACCTTGTAAAGGAGTTTGAGATGAAGGATTTGGGCCTTCTTCATTATTTCCTTGGTTTGGAAATATGGCAGCGAGATGGTGAACCTTTTGTGTCTCAAGGAAGGTATACAAGAGAGATATTGGGTAAGTTTCACATGGAGGTCTGCCAACCTATGGATACTCCTCTTCCAGGAAACTGGAGGAAAGAGGATGCTATTTCTGGAGAGGTAGTGGATGCTATTGCCTATCGACAGTTAGTGGGTTCGCTAATGTACTTAGTGAACACGAGACCGGACATTTCCTATGAGGTTAACCAGCTAAGTCAAGCGATGGTTAAGCCTACCAAACTCTTTTGGAAGGTGGGGAAGCATGTCCTGAGATATCTGAAGGGCACATATGAGTATGGATTATGGTACAGATAGACGGATGAGGTGAAGTTACATGACTTCACGAATGCAGATTGGGCAGGTAGCCCAACGGACAGAAAGAGCACATCAGGAGGGATCTTTAGTATCGGATCTACAGCTGTTTCTTGGTACAGCAGGAAACAGAGATCCGTGGCACTTAGTTCAGCGGAAGCGGAATACATGGTAGTGAGACAAGCTACATGTGAGGCTATCTGGATGAGGAAGATCTTGTTCTGTTTGTTTGGTTCTCACTTAGATCCGATAGTGATTTATTGTGATAATCAGAGTTGTATTAAACTCTCGATTAATCCTGTGTTTCATGAGAGATCTAAGCATATAGATATCTGGTATCATCATCTCAGAGATTGTGTGTAGCGGAAGATCATGTTGCTTCAATACATTCCTACGGAAGATCAGGATGCAGACATTCTGACGAAGGCACTCACCAAAAGCAAATTTGAATATCATAGAGACACGATTGGGGTGAAGGATAATCCCTTTCTTGTTGAGAGGGAGTGTTGAAAAGTCAACAAGAAACATGTGTCTAATTTAGTTTTCCCTTAATTAAATTAGACAAAAAATATTAATCTATTATCTCATTCATAACTAAGTGATTTGGAATTGTAACAGAATTATAAGTGTAGTTAAGTGAGTTAATATTAGTTGTATTAGTGTGAGTTCAGTGAATTAATTATTCATTAATTCACAATCAGTTAACTCGCATGCAACTGAAGATTCGCCACGGTTAACTATATGCATGTTAGTTCCAATGGACACCAATTGAGATAATAGGTGAAAGGAATAGTTTGGCTATCAGTTGTGATTTGTTCACACATGTAGTGGATATGCTTATGAGCATGTTCAAACGAGGCCATTGCATCCATTCGATTCATTGTGAGAATTCAGATTGCAGAGTTTGTGCAGAGGAGGTAGACTGTCTAGACATGGAAATTGGCGCATGTATTTACTAATTTGTGTATGACAGTGTGAGATGATTGTATGGTACTAAGAGCTCTTGGATTAGATTTTTTTACGAGATTGTTTCATGATTCATGATATACATAATATATGATAGTGGGGTTTTTAGCTTTATGCTTTCCCGGTAAAACTTCTGTGTTGTGTGTTATTGATATTTCACTTTGTGCATTGTGGTTGTGATCATGGTTTAAATTGCTTCTACAAAAGTAATAGTAGAAACGATTCTGTATTTAACAAATGCAGAACTTGTTAGATCAGGAGAATTGTAGGAATGCATTAATTTGTATCAAAATTTCTACATGGTATCAAAGCCACGGAGGCCACAGAGTCACGGAAGTGAGGTGTGAACATAATGGCATTCTTGCAGGTCACGTCTCTAGCCGGTTGTGAACTCTAGTATTGAAAACTTCCATTGTTTTCAAGAACATAAATTCTCGCAGGCAAATACACTAGTAGGGTACAAACTGCATTGGAATTCTCGCAGGCCAATACACTAGCAGAGTACGAACTTCCAGGGCATTCTCGCAGGTGAATACACTAGCAACGTGCGAACTTGATAGGCAAGTTCGTAGGCTATACACAGGCAGGGTGCGACCTCCCCTCAGGTTGCTCTCAGGTAGGGTGTGGACCTCCCAGAGCAAGGGGAAAGTGAAGGGGTTGAGTTTTGGGTTGGATAACATTCAAATTTGCAATATTTTCTTGCTGCGACACTTGATTCAATATTGAAATGTATTTCAATGGCTTGAGGTTGGAGTATGCACTCGAGGGCAGCTCTAACTACATTGCATGGAAGGACAAGATGGAGGCAGTGCTCAAAGAAAATGACTTGAAGGGTTACATTGACGCAGATGTTCCTAAGCCGGATGCGACAGATACTGCAAATCTTGATGCATGGCAAAAGAAAGTGGTGAATGAGAGGAGGATTCTGTTGGAGGGAGTACAAGACCACATTGTCTCAAGTCTCCATGGGAAAACCACACCATATGAAATGTGGAAGGTTTTGACAGATCTGTTCCAAAACAGTAGCGACCATAGGAAATTGGCGCTCAAAGATAAACTCAGGAAGATTAAGATGGAGAAAGGAGACACCATTCCAAAATATCTCAAAATTTTTTTCCAATGTGGGGATGAGCTTGGAAGTGTGGGAATAACAGTCGTTGTTGATGATTTGGTGATCTTGGCGCTCCTAGGGCTTCCTAAGAGTTGGCACAGTTATCAAGACTCTGTCAATAGAAGGGAAAAATTACCAGATTGGGAACGACTATGGTCGGATCTAGTGCAAGAGGAGTTCAGGCGGAATACCAGAGATGGATCTTCATCAAAGCGTGATGATGAAGAGGATTGTGCTTTGACTGCCAAGGCAAGGAAAGGGAAAGGGAAGAAATTCCAATCAAATTCCAAGTCTAAAGTCAAGAAGCTGGATTTTTCCAAAGTGAAGTGTTTTCACTGTCACGAACGTGGGCATCTCGCTACTAACTGTCCACAGAAGAAGAAGAACAAGATGGTTGCTAGAGCAGCAACTTGTGAGGCTCTTGTCTCACAATTTGAGCTTGACTTCACTTTGATCGCATGCATGGCATCAAGTGCATCGGGATCAGTGTGGTATTTGGATAGTGGTGCTTCCTTCAACATGATGGCAGATAAAGAGTCTTTCATTGACTTGAAGGAGAGAGATCTCAGAATTCATATAGAGATGGGCGATGATGGAAAATACAGTGCAACTGGTATTGGTACCATTACCTTTCAGAGGGAGTCAGGTAAACCATTTCAATTGAAAAATGTTATGCATGTTCCAGGTCTGAAGAAAAACTTGGTCTCAGTCGCAATGTTGGAGGACAAAGGCTATGATGTTTTTTTTAGCAGTGGTATAGCCTACCTGGGACATAAATCAACATGTCAAGTCAAGAAGATAGGGATTTGGGTTAAAAATCTCTACATGCTACAGGTAGATGGTTGCGGTGCCATGATAGGCAAGGAATAAATAGTGGTGAGCCGGGATGAGGGCAAATTATGACATAGGAGGTTAGGCCATCTTCATCATGGAGCCTTGAAGATCATGTAGCAAATATCTACTGGACTTCCAAGGGGAACACTTGCTCAGTCAAATCAATGCAAGGGGTGCACCCTGGGGAAGTATGTAAAGTCCACCTTTCATGAAAAGGAGAACCATGATTCGGTAATCCTGGAGAGAGTTCACGCAGATGCGTGTCGACCATTCTCAGTTGCTTCAACAGTGAAACATGGGTATTATGTTATTTTTGTTGATCACTTTTCTCCTAAATGCTAGATATTCTTCATGCAAAAGAAGGATCAAACATTCTCAAAGTTCTGTGAGTTTAAAGCATTGGTGGAGAAAGAGTCGGGGAAGCAAGTGAAGGCTCTAAGGAGTGATAATGGTGGAGAATACATCTCTAACGAATTCAAATAATTCTACAGCAAAGAAGGAATTCGAAGAGAACTCATTGCGCCTCATAACCCACAGCAAAATGGGATCGCAGAGAGAAAGAACATAACGATCGTGGGTGCAGCACGAGCAATGTTGCATGATCAAGGCCTACCATTGCATTTGTGGGTAGAAGCATGCAATATTGCAGTTTATGTGCAGAACCATTGTCCTCATAGAGTACTTGGCATGAGTACACCTGAAGAATATTTTACTGGTAAGAAACCTGATGTTTCGCATTTAAAAAATTTTGGTTCATCTGTTTATGTGCATGTAAACAAGGATGCAAGGAAGAAGCTGGAATCGACTACTGAAGTTGGGATATTGGTGGGGTACACAGAAAGACCCCATAATTATCGTGTGTATTTTCCGAATAGTAAGATGACTGTTATGCGACGGGATATAAAATTCGATGAGGGGAAAGCCATGCGTTTGTCGCTTGAGAGGGAGATAGACTTGCATGCAGAAGAGGAACTGTTGGTTCCCAAGGATGAGTCTCAAGATGTGGATCAGCCACATGAAGAGGTTCATAGAGTGGAGGAAACCACTCAAGCAGAGCCATCCATCAGAAATGTTAGAATGCGCAGCACGGAAGCTGATAGATTGAGACTAGATGTTGCACAGAATATAGCAGCCCCTATTTCAGAGTGTAGGCAGAGACAGTCTCCTAATCGATTTGTTGGATACATGGATCTTATGAGAAAATGTATTGTGACTGAGCCATATTCCTTTCAGGAAGCAGTGTACGACCCCACTTGGGTTGATGCTATGGTAGAGGAGTATGACTCCATTGTCAAAAACAGTGTATGGGACATTGTTCCAAGACCGATTGATAAATCAGTGGTAGGTTCGAGATGGATCTACAAGGTAAAGCAAGCTGCTGAAGGGAGTGTGGAGAAATACAAGGCCAAGTTTGTGGCCCGGGGCTTCTCACAGAACAAGGGGATAGATTATGGTGAGACCTTTGCACCTGTCGCAAGGTACTCTTCCATAAGATCCATCCTTGCGCTCTCAGCGCAGAGGGGCTGGCGCATTCATCAGATGCATGTAAAAACTACGTTCCTCAACAGGATCATTGAGGAAGAAGTGTACATTGAGTAGCCAGAAGGTTTTGAGACCTTTGACAAAGAGTTGCATGTGTGCAGACTCAAGAGAGCATTGTATGGGCTGAAGCAAGCACCCCGTACTTGGTACACTCGGATAGACAACTATTTCACCGGATTGGGCTTCACCAAAAGTGAAGCAGATGCAAACCTATACCAATTTTTGGTGGAGGGTAAGATTTTGATCATTGTGGTTTATGTTGATGATTTAATACTTACTGGTGATGAGTAGTCGATACACTCATGCAAGGAGGACCTTGCAAAGGAGTTTGAGATGAAGGATTTTGGCCTTCTTTATTATTTCCTTGGTTTGGAAATATGGCAGCGAGATGGTGAAATTTTTGTGTCTCAAGGAAAGTATACAAGAGAGATACTAGGTAAGTTTCACATGGAGGGCTGCAAACCCATGGATACTCCTCTTCCAGGAAAATGGAGGAAAGAGGATGCTACTTCTAGAGAGGTAGTGGATGATATTGTCTATCGACAGTTAGTGGGTTCGATAATGTACTTAGTGAACATGAGACCGGACATTTTCTATGTGGTTAACCAGCTAAGTCAAGCGATGGTTAAGCCTACCAAACTCTTTTGGAAGGTGGGGAAGCATGTCCTGAGATATCTGAAGGGCACATCTGAGTATGGATTATGGTACATATAGATGGATGAGGTGAAGTTCCATGGATTCACAGATGTAGATTGGGCAGGCAGCCCAACGAACAGAAAGAGCACATCAGGAGGGATCTTTAGTATCAAATCTACAGTTGTTTCTTGGTACAGCAGGAAACAGAGATCCGTGGCACTTAGTTTAGTGGAAGCGGAATACATGGCAGTGAGCCAAGCTGCATGTGAGGCTATCTGGATGAAGAAGATCTCGGTTGGTTTGTTTGGTTCTCACTTAGATCTAACAGTGATTTATTGTGATAATCAGAGTTGTATTAAACTCTCTATTAATCCTGTGTTTCATGACAGATCTAAGCATATAGATATCCGGTATCATCATCTCAGAGATTGTGTGCAGCAGAAGATCATGTTGCTTCAATACATTCCTATGGAAGATCAAGATGCAGACATTCTGACGAAGGTGCTCACCAAGAGAAAATTTGAATATCATAGAGACAGGATTGGGGTGAAGGATAATCCCTTTCTTGTTGAGAGGGAGTGTTGAAAAGTCAACAAGAAACATGTGTCTAATTTAGTTTTCCCTTAATTAAATTAGATGATAAATATTAATCTATTATCTCAGTCATAACTGAGTGATTTGGAATTTTAATAGAATTATAAGTGTATTTAAGTGAGTTAATCTTAGTTGTATTAGTGTGAGTTCAGTGAATTAATTATTCATTAATTCACAATCAGTTAACTCGCATGAAACTGAAGATTCGCCATGGTTAACTACATGCATGTTAGTTCCAATGGACACCAGTTGAGATAACAGGTGAAAGGGACAGTTTGGCTATCAGTTGTGATTTTTTCACACATGCAATGGATATGCTTATGAGCATGTTCAAACGAGGCCATTGCATTCATTCGATTCATTGTGAGAATTTGGATTGCAGAGTCTGTGCAGAGGAGGCAGGTTGTCTAGACATGGAAATTGGTGGATGTATTTGATAATTTGTGTATGACAGTGTGAGACGATTGTATGGTACTAAGAGCTCTTGGATTAGAGTTTTGTATGATATTGTTTCATGATTCATGATATACATAATGTATGATAGTGGGGTTTTTAGCTTTACGCTTTCCCGGTAAAACTTCTTTGTTGTGTGTTATTGATATTTCACTTTGTGCATTGTGGTTGTGATTGTGGTTTAAATTGCTTCTACAAAAGTAATAGTAGAAGCGATTCTGTATTTAACAAAGGCAGAACTTGTTAGATCAGGAGAATCGCAGGAACATTTATTTGTATCAAAATTTCTACATGGTATCAGAGCCACGGAGGCCACGGAGTCATGGAAGTGAGGTGCAAACATAATTGCATTCTCGCAGGTCACGTCTCTAGCCACGTGAAAACTCTAGTACTAAAAACTTCCATTGTTTTCAAGAATAGTAATTCTCGCAGGCAAATACACTAGCAGGGTGCGAACTTCATTGGAATTTTGGCAAGCAAATACACTAGCAGAGTGCGAACTTCCCTCACCCTAACAGTGGAGCAGAGTGCGAACTTCCAGGGCATTCTCGTAGGCAAATACACTAGCAGGGTGTGAACTTGACAGGCAAGTTCGCAGGCTATACACAGGCAGGGTGAGAACTCCCCTCGGGTTTTTCTCAGGTAGGGTGCAAACCTCCCAGGGCAAGGGGAAAGTGAAGGGGTTGAGTTTTGGGTTGGATAACATTCAAATTTGCAATATTTTCTTGGTGCAACACTTGATTCAAGATCAAAATGTTTTTCAATGGCTTTAGGTTGGAGTATGCACTCGAGGGCAGCTCTAACTACATTGCATGGAAGGACAGGATGGAGGCAGTGCTCGAAGACAATGACTTGAAGGGTTACATTGACACAGATGTTCCTAAGCCAGATGCGACAGATACTGCAAATCTTGATGCATGGAAAAAGAAAATGGAAAAGGTGAGGAGGATTATGTTGGAGGGAGTACGAGACCACATTGTCTCAAGTCTCCATGGGAAAACCACACCATATGCAATGTGGAAGGTTTTGACAGATCTGTTCCAAAACAATAGCGACCATAGGAAATTGGTACTCAAAGATAAACTCAGGAAGATTAAGATGGATAAAGGCGACACCATTCCAAAATATCTCACAAAGTTTGTCCAATGTCGGGATGAGCTTGGAAGTGTGGGAATAACAGTCACTGCTGATGATTTGGTGAGCTTGGCTCTCCTAGGGCTTCCTAAGAGTTGGCATAGTTATCAAGACTCTATCAATGGAAGGGAAAAATTACCAAATTGGGAACGACTATGGTCGGATCTAGTGCAAGAGGAGTTCAGGCAGAATACCAGAGATGGATCTTCATCAAAGCGTGATGATGAAGAGGATTGTGCTTTGACTGCCAAGGCAAGGAAAGGGAAAGGGAAGAAATTCCAATCAAATTCTGAGTCTAAAGTCAAGACACTGGATTTGTCCAAAGTGAAGTGTTTTCACTATCACGAATGTGGGCATCTCACTACTAACTGTCCGCAGAAGAAGAAGAACAAGATGGTTGCTAGAGCTGCAACTGGTGAGGCTCTTGTCTCACAATTTGAGCTTGACTTCGCTTTGATCGCATGCATGGCATCAAGTGCATCTGGATCAGTGTGGTATTTGGATATTGGTGCTTCCTTCCACATGAAGGGAGATAAAGAGTCTTTCATTGACTTGGAGGAGAGAGATATCAAAATGCATATAGAGATGGGAGATGATGGAAAATACAGTGCAACTAGTATTGGTACCATTAACTTTCAAAGGGAGTCAGGTAAACCATTTCAACTGAAAAATGTTATGCATGTTCCAGGTCTGAAGAAAAACTTGGTCTCAGTCACAATGTTGGAGGACAAAGGCTATGATGTTGTTTTTAGCAGTGGTATATCCTACCTGTGACATAAAGCAACAGGTCAAGTCAATAAGATAGGGATTTGAGTTAAGAATCTCTACATGCTACAGGTAGATGGTTGTGGTGCCATGATAGGCAAGACAGAAACAGTGGTGAGCTGGGATGAGGGCGAATTATGGCATAGGAGGTTAGGCCATGTTCATCATGGAGCCTTGAAGATCATGCAGAAAATATCTACTGGACTTCCAAGGGGAACACTTGCTCAGTCAAATCAGTGCAAGGGGTGCACCCTGGGGAAGTATGTAAAGTCCACCTTTCATGAAAAGGAGAACCGTGCTTCAGTAATCCTGGAGAGAGTTCATACAGATGTGTGTGGACCATTTTCAGTTGCTTCAACAGTGAAACACAGGTATTATGTTATTTTTGTTAATGACTTTTCTCGTAAATGCTGGATATTCTTCATGCAGAAGAAGGATCAAACATTCTCAAAGATCTGTGAGTTTAAAGCATTGGTGGAGAAAGAGTCAGGGAAGCAAGTGAAGGCTATAAGGAGAGGTAATGGTGGAGAATACATCTCTAATGAATTCAAAGAATTCTGCAGCAGAGAAGCAATTCGAAGAGAACTCATAGCACCTCATAACCCACAGCAAAATGGGGTCATGGAGAGAAAGAACAGAACGATCGTGGGTGCAGCACGAGCGATGTTGCATGATCAAGGCCTACCATTGCATTTGTGGGTAGAAGCATGCAATACTGCGGTTTATGTGTAGAACCATTTTCCTCATAGAGGACTTGGCATGAGTACACCTGAAGAAGCTTTTAATGGTAAGAAACCTGATGTTTCGCATTTAAAAATTTTCAGTTCATCTGTTTATATGCATGTAAACAAGGATGCAAGGAAGAAGCTGGAACCGACTGCTGAAGTTGGGATATTTGTGGGGTACACAGAAACACCCCATAATTATCGTGTGTATTTGTCGAATAGTAAGATGACTATTATGTGATGGGATATAAAATTCGATGAGGGGAAAGCCATGCGTTTGTCGCTTGAGAGGGAGCTAGACTTGCATGCAAAACAGGAACTGTTGGTTCCCAAGGATGAGTCTCAAGATGTGGATCAACCACATGAAGAGGTTCATAGAGTGGAGGAAACCACTCAAGCAGAGCCATCCATCAGAAATGGAAGAAAGCACAACACGAAAGATAATAGATTGAGACTAGATGCTGCATAGAATATAGGAGCCCCTATTTCAGAGCGCAGGCAGAGACAGTCTCCTGATCGATTTGCTGGATACATGGCTCTTATGAGAAAATGTATTGTGACTGAACCATCTTCCTTTCAGGAAGCAGTGTACGACCCCACTTGGGTTGATGCTATGGTAGAGGAGTATGACTCCGTTGTCAAAAACAATGTATGGGACATTGTTCCAAGATCGATTGATAAATCACTGGTAGGTTCGAGATGGATCT
>JZKD02S1679923.1:275837-290545 GCA_000966675.3 Picea glauca
AATTAAATTAGACAATAAATATTAATCTATTATCTCATTCATAACTGAGTGATTTGGAATTGTAACAGAATTATAAGTGTAGTTAAGTGAGTTAAGCTTAGTTTTATTAGTGTGATTTCAATGAATTAATTATTCATTAATTCACAATTAGTTAACTTGCATGCAACTGAAGATTCGCCACGGTTAACTACATGCATGTTAGTTCCAATGGACACCAGTTGAGATAACAGGTGAAAAGGACAGTTTGGCTATCAGTTGTGATTTGTTCACACACGCAATGGATATGCTTATGAGCATGTGCAAACGAGGCCATTGCATTCAATCAATTCATTGTGAGAATTTGGATTGCAGAGTTTGTGCAGAGGAGGCAGGTTGTCTGGACATGGAAATTGGGGCATGTATTTGCTAATTTGTGTATGACAGTGTGAGACGATTGTATGGTACTGAGAGCTCATGGATTAGAGTTTTGTATGAGATTGTTTCATGATTCATGATATGCATAATATATGATAGTGGGGTTTTTATCTTTACTCTTTCCCGGTAAAACTTCTGTGTTGTGTGTTATTGATATTTCACTTTGTGCATTGTGGTTGTGATCATGGTTTAAATTGCTTCCGCAAAAGTAATAGTAGAAGTGATTATGTATTTAACAAAGGCAGAACTTGTTAGATCAAGAGAATCGCAGGAATACATTAATTTGTATCAAAATTTCTACATAATTTATACCCTGTCTCTGTCAATCTTCCCTTAGCAGTTGGAATAACATTTTATTATTAAAACATAGAAATAAAATTTGCATATTACATCGTTTCGGTCATAGGTACACATTATATCTACATAAGTATTAATTAAACTAGGGATTATAGTGGGGATGTTACATCCCCCCTTCCCTACAATTTTACACCATCCTCGATGCACACGATGCCAATATTAATATATGAAAATTTACATCACAATACTTAGAAAATAAAATTATGTAATTCTACAACTCCAACAATAGTCCCTACCAAAATATCATGTTCCTCTCATCTCGTCGACCCAAGGAATGCACCATTCATTTATCAAGGCTAACCTAAGGGATGTACCATATGTTTATTAGTATTAACCCAAGGAATGAGCCATTATTTTATTAGGGTCCCTAGTGTATTTATCTAGGACTCTGAGATGTGGTTTCAGAACTCTAGTTGCTCAAAATGGAGTCTTGCATTATGTTTTCTTCAAAATTGACAAAAATTTAGGGGTATTCCTCCTGCATGTTTTCTTTAGGCTCCCATGTATCATCTTCAAGACTATAGGAGGTCCATTGAACCTTTACTATCCCTATGGCCTCATTTCTGAGCACTTTGAATTTCCATTCCAGGATGTGTACTGGTTCCACCAAGAAATCCCCTGCATGCTCCATCTAGATCAAATTGTAATCAATTATGTGGTTAGGGTTAAACACATACTTCCTTAATAATGATACATGAAATACATTATGCACTTTCATGGATGAAAGAAATGCTATCATATATGAAATTGGCCCCATCTTTTTTAATATTTCAAAAGGTCCACAATATCTCGCTGCCAACTTTGGGAAACTTCCTAATCTTAGTGAGCTTCTCTTTGCCTTCACTTTAAAAAACACATGTTCTCCCACTTTAAAATATCTAAAAACTATGTTCTTCTTTGCATAGATTTTCTTCCTATCCTGGGAAGTATTTAAATTATGCTTTATATTTTCCATCTACTCTTCCATTTCCTTCAAACAATATGGCCTAACAAGTGCTCTATCTGTTGGATTATCCCAACTTACTGGAGCGTTACATTATCTTCCATACAATGCTTCAAACAAACTCATTTTCAATGAGGCTTGATACCCATTGTTGTAGTTAAATTCAACTAAATGAATATAATCATCCCACTTTGATGGTTGATCCATCACATACATCATAAGCATGTCCTTAATTATCATATTCATCCTCTATGTTTTCCCATTTGACTCTGGAGGATACATTGTACTGAGATTTAAATTCATTCCAAAGCCTTTGAACAAACCTTTCCAATATTTGGAAGTGAACTTTTGATCTCTATTTTAAATTGTTGCCTTAGGAACTCCATATATCCTAGAAACTTCTTTTATATATCTCTGCAATATTTTTTTTCTTGTGTGTAGCCTTTACCAGAATAAAATGTGTTTCCTTGGTTAATTTATCCACCACCACCATGATGGAATCATGTTGCTTCACTATTATGGGTAACTTAGTAATAAAATCCAATGTAACAACTTCACACTTTCATTCTGGAATGGACAATGGTTGTAGAAAACCTATTGGATGTTGATTCTCTCTCTTTATCTTTTGTAATTATAGACATATAGCTATGTAATTAGCCACTTCCTTCTTGATTCTTGATGAAAAGTATTGGCTTATTATTATTGTACTTGTCTTATGATATCCTGGGTGCCCAGATTATGGAACATTATGCATTTCTTTCAAAACTTCATTTTTCATCTCACTGGAATTTGGCATATATACTTTGCCTTTGTGTATGAGAATTCCATCTTCTTGCATCTCATAAGAATTAAATTTGTTCTGAAAATTACCTTACTGAAATATTTCCTTTATTTTTACATACTACTTATATGAATTTGTTGTTGCAATAATTTTGTCTTTCAGATATTTCATGTACATGTTGATGGCTACAATATGCACTTCATGATCTCTTATTTCGATTGCATAAACCACTTGATTTCCCTTTCTCTTTATATTCTTAATTTCAAAGTCATACTCACTCAGAAATTCTACCCATCTAGTTTGTCTATCATTTAGTATTGGTTGTCGAAACAAATTATTCAAACCACAGTGGTCTATCCTTAGCTCAGATTTCTTACCCATCAGTTAGTGCCTCCACATTTTGAATACATGTACAATTGTTGCTAACTCTATATCATGGGTAGCATAATTTCTTTCATGTTCTTTTAATTTTATGGATTCATAGCATACCACATGATATTTTTTACTAATGACTCCATCGAACCCTTCCTTGCATGTATCATTGCACACAACAAAATATTCGTTTGGATTTGCAATCTTCAATATTGGCGCACTTATCAATATTTCCTTCAACTACTGATAGATTTCTTCACAATTGAAACTCTATCTGAACTTCACTCCCTTATTTTCCAAGGAAGTGATTAGGCTTGCAATATTTGAAAATCATTTTATGAATCTTCAGTAATAGCCAACAATACCCATGAATGATCTAACCTCTATCACATTCTTCATCACTGACCATCCTCTAATGGCCTCTATCTTATTAGGATCCATTTCTATCCCATCTACTGAAATTATATGACCCAAGTAGTGAATCTTCTTTTGGTAAAAGATTTACTTAATTAGATTAGCACACAACTTATGCTCTCTTAATACTTACAACACCATTCTCAAATCATTCTCATGTTCCTATTTTGAGTTAAATTAGACGAATATATCATTTAGGAATACAATCACAAAATTGTACAGGTACTCTCAGAACACTCCATTCATCAGGCACATAAATATTGTTGGCGAATTTGATAGTCCAAATGGTACTAATGTGAATTAATAATGGACATATATTTTCCTGGATTTTTTTCTTTTTGATGTCTTCTTCCTTTATCATTACTTGATTATATCTAGATCTCAATTCAATCTTAGAAAATATTATTGCACCTTTTAGTTGATCAAATAAATTATCGATTCTTGGAAAAGGCTACATGTTCTTTATGGTGACCTTATTAAGCTGCATGAAATCAATAAAAAACCTCAAGGTTCCATATTTATTATTCACAAAAAGAATCAGGGCTCCCCAAGGTGACACACTTAGGCATATATACCCCTTCTTTAACATCTCTTCAAGTTACATCTACAACTCCTTGAATTCTGGTGTGCCTATTCTATAAGGTGTCTTGGATACTCAAGCATCTCCTAGCACCAAATCAATAGGGAAATCAATGTCTCTCTTTGGTGGAAATCCTAGGATTTCTCTAAAAACATATTCAAAATCTTTTAATACCAGTGGTCTTCAATGATTTCCACTTTATCATTTGCTACCTCCTCTAGATGGATTGCAAAAATATGACATCCCTTTCTAAAACTCCTTTTCAACTATATAGCTGAAAATTCTCTAACAACTACAACTCTTGGAATTCCCTGAATCGTTCCTTCTTTCCCTTCTTCATCAAGACATGTGATTGTCTTGTTGTAACAGTCTATGACAACATGATTTTTTCCAACAAATCCATGCCAATTAGACAAACATATGAACCTAATGGTATGATGTTTACATCTACCTTTTTGTTGAGTCCATTCATGTTTATCATAAAATATTTAACCAATTATTTTATCTTCCTCTTATCTCATGTGGATAATTGAACTAACTAATATTTCTTATGCTTACTCCTTTGCAAGTGAAATATTTAAACAATGTTAGCAGTTATGTAACTATGGCTAACTCTAGAATCTATTAAAATTTATGTGGGTTGGTTATCAATCTTACCTTCCACTTCAATCATGGGGTATTGATATTCAACTTGCTTGTTGTCCAAGGATACATAAATACTTGGCATGATTCCTCCCATGTATTCCAATGCTTCATCTTCATGAATGTTATGGACAATCCTCATTATTTATCCTTTGTGAGGGAAGTCCCTATATAAATTATTTCCCTCACATCCCCAACATTGTACAAGTTATTTCCTTGGAATCTTCCCAAATGAATCTACATTCTTGTGTTCATTTTGGGTTGACTGACCTTGCTAATTTTCTTGGGAGTTGTTCCTAAAAAAGGGTGGCTTAAAACTGTTTTTGCTTTTCTCCTTCCTCCCTTTAATCTTGTCATTCCAAGTCCTTTGGAACATTGTACTTCCCTTTCTCTAATCATAAAGGTTTCTTTCCCTTCTTATGGTTTCCTCCAAGGTATTGGGGTTATCATATTGAATATTGTCACTATAGAAGGAGGGTAACCCACTTAAAAACCTTTCAATTTCGACCTTCTCATCTTTGATGAAGTCAACATACTTCAAGAATTCAAAGAACCACTTCTCATATTCCTCCATTGTCATGGTCCCAACTTGAGTTCAAAGAAATATTTCATCTTTCTCTGATATTAATTCTCTAACAAATATTTATCATGGAAATATCCTTTGAACTGACTCCATGAGATCCTCTTCTCATCAAGGTTTTTGGCTTTCTTACGTTGATCTGATCACATGGTTTCCTTTCCTTGCAAGTGGTAGGTGGAAATTATAGCTTCTACCGGGGGGAATAATCATGCAACTAGAAATATATCTTCATTTCCAACAGCCAGGCTTCGACCTATTCTCCTTTCATGTGTTCACCATTGAAAGTAGATGGCTTGATATTCCTAAGCTCTCCTTGCAATATGTTTTCTTCATGCCTTCTCCTTTTCCTCTAAATAGGATACACACTTGGGATTCTCCCTGGATCCGAACTTGCATGATTTCTTCTTGTGGACTACCTTGGAGAATGATGGTGTCTTCTCATGCTTCTTAATTTCCTATCATTTCCATGATCATCACTTTTGTTATGAGATATAGATGTTGACACTTTTCTAGCACTAGCTTCTTTCTTGATGCCACAGTCCTTGTTAACCTACTTATACAACATGTTTAAGCTCTGAATTATATCTTCCTAATCCTTCATAATACTTTTTTTTATCATCTCTATAGCTCTACACTTCCCTATGCAGGCTTCTCATAGTGACAGGTTCTTGCCTATCTCTTCTTCCATTTGACTCTGTCTCAGAATTCCCCATGCTGACATGCTGACCTATGATTTCTTCCTCATGGATGTAATATCCCTTAGCATCTTCCATAACTCCAATCCTCATATAAGAACCAAAGTTTCTTTCTTATACCTCTAATTCTGTAAGAAATGACCATTTAATAATTATTTTTAGAAACATGCATAGCATAAAACATTTCATCCATTAGTATACGTATTATTTCTTCATCAATTTATGAATTACATATTTAACCAATTCAATTTTTTATTCCCTTGATGCATTCCTTTCTTAAAAAAACTTTCCAATGGATGTACACATGCCTCAATCTGAGTTCTGAGTGAAAAGTTACATGTTTCCAATTCCACTCTTTAATTGCTACAAAAATATATTTATTAATTTCAGGAAGATTTTATTTTCCCAAATCAATTTTTTGGTTGTACATATGTCTTCTAATCCTCAATACCTTTCCAATTACTATTTGTTTTCCCAAATCTGATCTTCAACATGAAAGTTATGGTCCATAGAAGTTTAGGTTGTTTTACCCAATTTATCCATGCATGATACATGTATCTTATTTCTCTTCCCACACATTTCCAGGTACCCATAACTAAAATATGACTCCACCACTAGCTTATATGGGTCATAATATTTCCATTGACTTCTCATGTGCCTCGAACGGACTTTTGTGCATGGATTTATGCACTTTGGAAGTAAATTTGGTGCCCAAATTTTTTCCCTCACTATTTTAGTTGTAACTTACTCATACGAGATCCATTTTGCAAATAGTTTAGCTCGTTGAATAGATCTCTTTGAGTTATTTTATTTGAGCTGCAAAAACAAAGTGTACCTTGGTACACTTGTTCTCATGGTTTTGATTGGCTAAAAATGTTGTTTAGGCCCTCAAAAATGCCCCGCAAGTTAATGACCTTAAAAAACCATAAAAAATCACATAAGACTGATTGTTTTACTACTGTAGCAACACTTTAAATATGAATTGTTGATCTCAAATTGCATGGAATATGAGCCATTTATCTACGCTACATCGACTATCGATGATCTATGTTCTCCCATTGGTGCACACTACACTTTCCTCGATCTGTCGATGTGACTGTCAGCCATCTATTCCTTTCCTCAATCTGTTGATGTGACTGCCAACCGTCGATCCCTTTCCCCGACAACTAATTTGTACACAACTCTAAATCAGTCGATTCAACCATAGATCATGGAAAATATTTGTTGACTAATGAAATTACTCACTAATTTGAGCGATGCACGACCATCATCCCATTGGTGATTGGTAATCCTTGACAACTATAAAAAGAACTTCCCAAGATTGGTCAACCTAACTATTGGCCATCGTCCACTTCTTTTGGTTGACATGGAAATTGTCGATATGGCATAACATGTGGATTTTCATGTGGCATGACATGTCATCCTGAGGTGTCAACTTGGGTGACATGGAATGACACATCATCACCCTCTTCCCTCCATTGACTATCAATCGATTCTTTTGGACAACCCGAACACTTTGTTGAATCATCTAATGCCCAACCATCGAATCATCAACCATCGATGACTTTTTTTTCTTGATTTGAAACACTTTACCGAATCGATCGACACCTGACCATTGGCTCATCGACCATCGATGATTGAAATTGTTTCATAGGATTCATGTGACATTGACCGTTGACCTCAGTAGTCAGATATTTCCTTTGGCTGAGCCAATGCTTTTCCATTTTGGTCGACCCAACCATTAGTCCTCAGTGATTTCTCTTGGTGAACTTCAACACTTAGAATTTTTTTGACATTTCTCTAATTGATATGGACTGCCAATCTAATCCATTTCAAAAACATCCAAAATGAATCATGTCCATTGATTTGATAAACTTTTCAAATGGCCAAAACATTACAAATTTTCAAATTTGTCATAGTGAATCTTGGTCGTCAATCTCAAGATCAAAAGGGATCTCATTCCTTGATTTGCCAAACTTCTTGTAACTCTACAGGAAACCATTAAAACTTGAATTTCGACCATTCCAAGTCGAATTTTGATCTGCATCTTTACCGCTCTACTCCATTAACCCTCTTAAACATTCCAAAGTCATTCAAACTCATATTTTTCCCATGGATTTGGGGATTTCTCTATAAATTCTTCGTTTTCCCCAAATCTCTCACAGACAAAATCTGCAACAATGAATTTCACCAATTCACTCTAGTTTGAGCACATGCAAGCTCGGTGTTTGAACCAAACACTCTCATAACATAATGTAACATTTTGCAACCCAGCTGAGAGACATTATGGTGTGTAATAACTCATAAAAATGAAATTTCTGCTAACTAATCTTATTCATTGACAGTTAACTAATTTCATATAGCTTACAACTATGAATTTAAACCAGATTTAACTGCCATCAAAAACCAACCACTTGATGCATCTAAATCATGATAAATCAACATGAATGTAGTATAATAATTCAACACAGTAGCATATAAATTATTTATGAATACACATAGTTCATGCACAACATTTAAACTCATAAATAACATGGAAAGAAGCTTAAACACTCATCTTTTATAACAGATGTTAAACCAACTGCTTGGGATGGACATTCCACCCAACCATAGATTGACTATTCCAAATATCAATAGCCATTCACCCATGAGTTGAGGCTAGTAATCCATAAAAGAGGGTGGTCTCTCACTGTCCACTCACAGCTCGGAAAACTCATAATCCATTGATATCTTCCTACAACTATCTTGATTTTCTACCATCTATATTCCTATTGACGTTCCCAACCCAAGGAATGTATCCCTTCACTGATATCAGTCCCTTGGTCATCCCATTCATTTATCAGGGTCTCTCTGGCACAAGTAACCATGAATCTCTTAGTTGGGAACTCAAGGGAACTTGCTTCTAGGAAAAATACCAACAAACCAACAACAAACACTTGTTGTTATAGTGAAACTCTCCAAGGAGTTCACTCTTCAGGACTAAGAACCTAGTTATTTAGTTTCCATCTCTAAAATGCTCCAAATACACTCCATCTTTCTCTAGAATTCACCCTCCATGGTTTCACTAGCTCCAAGCTCTCTTTGTTTCTCTATACTTGTTGCTCATGCACAAAAGCTTCATGTGTAAAACCAATGTCCCAACCCATGTGAATTTCCTCCAGTTGGCTTGTCTATGTTGAATCACACTCTTCCCCAAGTTGATTGTACTCAACCCCCATGTGCCTAGTAACTTTTGGATGTGACCACTCACACCCACCCTCTTACATGTATTCAATGATTTCATTTGGGAACATTCAATAAAAAATTAGAAGGTTCATTTACAAATAGAAAATTTAGGGAAATGGTTTGGATTAATATACATGGGTAATCCACCCTTGAACCCCTCTTGTCCATTATCCTATACACTCCCCTCTCTTGTGAAATAATTCATCCCCCGTTTTTTTCTATGTCCCCATAGTAGTTGGCATCACATTTTATTAGTAAAATGTAGAAATGCAATTCCCATATTACATCATTTTTTTCGTAGCCACACATTATATCTACATAAGCATTAATTAAACTAGGGATTATAGTGGGGATGTTACACCCCCCACACACACATGAAAAAATATAATACCTACCCAACATTCTCCCACTTATTGTTTTCTTTGCATACATGGGGTCACAGGATTACACAGTCAACAAGCTAGTGTAGTAATCCCCATTGTTTCTCTACACCAAGAGAACTTATCGGTGCTCACATACTTTCTCAATGAGTCTGCAACATTCTTCAAAGTTTCAAACTTCTCCAGCAACACCTTCTTGTTTTCAACCATGTCTCTCACAAAGTGATATTGGACATCAATATACTTTATCTTTGAATGATAAGTTGGGTTCTTAGCCAAGAATATTGCACTTTGATTGTCGCAATCTAATCTTGTTTCTTGTTTTACCAACCCAATAATTGAACACAATCTTTGTAATAATATTGCTTCTTTGCATGCATGAGTGGTTTCCATGTATTCATCTTCTATATTTGACAGTGCCACTATAGCTTGTATTTTTCTCATCCAATTGATTGTTCCTCCAAATAGGTTAAACACATACCCACTTTTAAATATTCTACGATCCATATCTCCAACCTAGTTTGCATCAATAAACCCATGTATTTCCAACACTCTTTTCAATCTTGGTCTTCCTTGTTAGAACAATTCATAACTATAATTTCCACACAAATACCTAAAAACCCCTTTTAATGTTGTCCATTATTCCTTCCCTAGATTTGACATATACCTACTCAAAAATCCCACTGCATGTGCAATGTATGGTTTGGTACAAACCATTGCATACATCAAACTTCCAACCACATGAGCATGTAGAACATGGGACATTTCCTCTTCCTCTTCCTTTATCTTGGGACACTGATCTGCAGATAAATTTACACATACAGGAATAGGAAACTTGATCAGTTTATTTTTCTACATATTAAAACTTTGCAATATCATCTCAATATATTTTCTTTGATTCAACCATAGTTTCATGTTTACATGATCTCTTTTAATATCCATTCCCAAAATGAAGTTAGTGGCACCAAGATCCTTCATGTAAAATTTGGAGGAAAGTTATGATTTCACCTCCTTGATAGAATCCATGTTATTTCCTACCAACAATTGTTGGCAATATGGAAATATAGGTTGGCATTGACAATAGATCTGTGATGAGGATAATAGCATTGATGGCATTGGCATTGGCAGTATTGAATCTACTACATAATCATCACTGGAATAGGGATACTAATGTTACTTACATTTCAGATGTGTTGACATTATGGTGACTATGATGACATTGATAGTGTTACATATATTTAAATCCGAACATCTAAAACAAAGAAGAAGCTAGTCTCTCCAATATTGACAAGGATCGCCTGAAAGATAAAAGGAGACATGAAGAGCAACGAGGCAAGGTTAAAGACAGGATAGATGACACATCAGGATCAAGACCAGAAATCACACTGAGAGAAATGATCCTATGATCATCGTAGTGGTTAATCTTCTGGCTTGGTTGATAACAAAGTTCGACATGACCATGCATTAACCAGTAGCAGGAGGAATACTGAAGATTATCACACTATGCATCATGAAAAAAATCCATTGGAAAGAAGAACTGAATATCAAGAATCAAGAAGTGTTTGGAGTGGTCATAATAATCATAGAACCCACAACCACAAAATTCCTCCAGGTATTTCTAAGAGGATGCACGAGCATGAAATGGAAGATCACCATGCTTCAAAATTGAAACGATTTTTTGTGGATGAAAGTGCTTCTGAGGATGAACATGTGAAAAGAGGTTGCTCCAAATTGGGATGTTGGGCCAGTCAGAAAGAAAGGGACGATGCTAATAAATGGGAAAATGTTGCAAGTAAACATCAGAAGACACATGTCAATCATGAGGAATCTGTAGTTGGAAAAGAGGAGAAAACAAAGATGTATTGGAATGTTGGTACAGTGTTGAAAAGGAAACCTAGAAAGGAGCATCCACATTCAAGAGAGTAGGATGATCAGACAACAAATTAGGAGGGAAAGGAGATTGTTTCAAATGAACATATTCATGTTGTTGATGGTACTCAGTCAGATGCAGAGCAGAGTGGAAACATACAACATTTTGAGACAGTAGCCAAATTGGAAAAGCGTAGGGAACATTTTAAACAAAAAAATCCAAATGAAAAGGAAAACCAAAAGAAGGCTAAGAATGAAACTCTTTTATAAAATGAGACAGAAGAATTTAAACAAGAAAGGCCTGCTCGAAAAAGGAGGTGGGTGGAAGTAGTAGCTAAACTTGTCTTATTTATGTCTTCTTGAACAACCAGAGACCAATTCGATCAAGTTTTTCAACTTGTTAATGAGTTTAAACATCAATAGAAATCTTAGAGATTGAATGTGGATGATGCAATTGAAGTTAAACAATGAAAACACAATTGTAGAGCTCGAAATCAAATCGACAAGCAAATCCAAGGATCGATTTAAATCATGGAGGAATAAGAATGAAGAGTTTCGGGTAGAGTCTCAACAACCGTCCGATCAAATGATCAATGGTGGTGATTGGTTTACCGATTGGGATTTAACCCACATTGGAAATGGGGTAGGGTTCATATGAGTTTATAAATACCTCCCTCACTATACCTATTCGATGCGTAGTGCAAAGGTATGGCGGGGACTCTAGGTGCTTGGCCTTCACATGAGGATCACCATTCTAGAGCCAGGGATGACCTGTTAGGCCCCCTACCTTTTGGAATAAGTGACAACAATTGTTGATATACCAAGGAGATGGTCTCGTCCGTTGGATTAATATTTTTTTAATACATTGTTGGCGCGACGGTCATATGGGTGATCGAGGGTTTAAAACTTGTTAGCTATTTTTAGTTGGCGGAACTTGCAATGATGAAGAGACTACTATGTATATTGATAACTTTGGCATAATTCCAATGTTGGATGATTGCTAAGTTCAAATGTTTGTGAATAAACATTTGGATGTTGATATTGTTAGCACTCTATAAAGTTTGTCCAAATGATAGACAAAAGACAGAGGTAACTATTTCAAACAGCTTTAGAGATGAGCATTAGCATGCTCAACTCAAAGAGAGATCTCTCGTGTCACTTGATATGTCTTTGGTAATTGGTGGCTAGATTTGGTTTGTTTGGGGGGTTTTTTAAAGTTGTTGGCGAAGGAATGGGGGTGACATTTGGGGATATGGAGTCTAAAATGAATAAATCAGTGATGGGTTATCAGATCTATCTAGAGGAGAAAGGCTAAATGAGGTAATGAGTTTGAGATTTTTAAATTGAAATCTGCATGGTGAAAGAAGAAAGGAAAACAAATAACTGCATCAGAGCATATTGAAATGAGTTCTAAATTAGTTAAGAAGAGGATTACATAATTCAAATTTTTATGTTGAGAGCATCATAAGATGAATTCTGGACTTTTAACTCTCCAATTTAAAAAGAGGAAAATGTAAATGGGATTTCAAAGACACGAGAAATACACACTACGAGAGAAAAAAGAACTCATATCACAAGCATTAGAATCTTTTCATAAATAGTTCAAAATGCTTTTGCATTGTATATTCACTTTGGCTCCAGAAATTTACAAAGTCTTCCTACTACGAGGGCAGGCCCCTCTTCGGTTTGTCCAACCATTCATTTATCTTCATAATAGTATATATAGATAAATTACATTAAAGATTCAAAATGAATCATCTTACCCAAATTTTTAAAAATATTTGTCAGTTACAAAAGAGTAACGTACAGTAGTCGAACTCCTATTTATAGGGGATGTTATAAAACAAGACTGAAATATCTGAGGTTTTTTCCTTTAAGGCCACTTGTCAATATTATTACAAAATTCTCTGACACATACTAAATTTAACCTGCAATCTACTTAAGCTTGGCAATTTCTTCTTTTAACATGTCAATCCAAGAAGGTTGGTTTTCTCCAACACTTTCTACTGCCTAAGATTTTACCTCTGTCTTATGACGCTTGCTTTGTTTCCTCTTGATAGCTCGCATATGGTTCTCACCTGCGTAACCATTGATGATTAAATCCTTCATGATTGGATTTAATCTAATTTCTCTACCTGACCATGGTTCGTCCACAGACTTTGTATGAAATTTTGTTGCTAATATTCACACGACCAACTTCTCTTTATTCTTCATTGATGATTTTGTCATATTAGTTGAAAATCCTAGTTCATTGAAGGCGACTTGGTCTGTTGTATCCATCTTCACTAGTTTTACAGAAAAGATGAACTTATCTTCCTTAGCTAAATAATTCGACCTGTGATTACCCCGTTCTTAAATAGAATGTTAATCACCCAAAACAGAGTAATGTAACCCATGTTTTGAATAAAAATCGTAATTGAGTGTCAATAATGAACTATTGACAAGAGTACATGGAGGTACATTGGTTTATCACAGTTGGCCAATCTATTTCCAATAATGAGCCTTTGAGTTAGTTATCTGGTGGTGCTCACCTGGCATCGCACGTACGCAAAGTACATGAACGATTGACGTGAGGTGATTTGACCAGCCCTCACCTTTCCCTTTCCACACATGATTTTTTTATTTGACATATTCAAATGACATTAGAGCACGTGACATCGGGCTGTGGTTGAGCGGTTTCACGCCTACCCTATTTTTCCCCCAATATTCTTCTGGAGATGACATGTGTCTATGGGTTGAAACCGCGGTATTTTCCCCAGCCCTCTCTCTAGTTGTTAACCTTCGCACTAGTTATTTTCCCAATATGTCTCCTGACCGTTGATATGGGTTGCTCGAGATCTATGGTTCATCGAGTCCCATTACTTCCGCAACTGTGCCAATTTTAACCCTGTCTACTAGATGTGACCTCGCCTACTAGTTTAACACTCCTCTATATTGATTTAGCATTCTGCCAAATCTTGAGACTTGGATTCCAAGAAATTACTATGGTGATAACATAGGCTCCAATTGGGGATGCTACCCTCCCCGTGAGGTAGCAAAGAATGCGTAGTCCTGGTGCCTCATCCATAAGTTGCTCCCACAACATTGTTAGAAAACAGGACTGCGGAGCAATAAAATAAAACAAATGCAGAAACAAAACACAGAAGATACACAATACAAGAGAGACACAGATTTACGTGGTTCACCCAGTGTGGGCTACGTCCACCAGAGAAATTGCCAGGTCCTTGCTTTATTATTATCCAGCAAATGAAGGGATGCAACCTACAACAAAACCTGTTGTAACTTCCTCTTCTTTCTCTCACAGTCTCCTCGCTCAGAATACAATATTCACCATCCAATAAAATAGCCGCAATACATTTCCCTCATAAAAGAGGGTTGCCTTCTAGGGCAAAAAACCCTAACATAATCTCTACCATTAGATCTGCGACCTTATAATGAACGGTCCAGATTTACAAT